>JBBPBX010055786.1:0-22986 GCA_038048925.1 Garcialebias charrua
TTAAGTTTGATGTTTCATCTTTGGGTTCATTGGCTGGCATGGAACCACACTTCTTCAGCTTTGCTTTTGTGGCCATTCTGACAACCGACAACATTGCACTTTGAGGACATTTAGCTCCCACAACGTAAAATACAAATACAACAACTTTATAAATACATTTGTACAAAAAAAAAAGCTGGTGTAATGGACCAAAAGTCTAGAACAGAAGGCAGAACTTGACTACCGGAAAAGGCTATGAAATTATCTGGGGCGTGTGCCTGATTGTACGCATGCGCATTACTAACTAGGATTTTTTTTGTTTTACATCCGGGTCTCTTGCGTTTCAGCCTTTTCCTGCTCCTTGAAACGGATTCTGTTTGCTCGTTGGTTCCCACCCAAACAAACAAACAATAAAAAACAAATAAAAGCTCAGCTGTAATTTATTTCCCGTCACACCGCTGCGGACAGCTCTGTTTAAGTAAACCGGATGGTACGCAACAGTTCTCGGCGCTAATCGCCTTCTTCAGGACTCAAAACAAACACCGCCCGGGCTCAGCGATAGCGGCAGCCCGGGCTTCTGCACTCGCTCCCTGCGGGTCAGAGATGATGACGAGGAGCGGTCAGACGGTCTCACCCGTGTCCGCTTCCCGACCAGTTTAGTTTATTTGGCGAGTATCGGCACGGGTTTGGCCCGGTGGTGTTGAGAGGGATTCGTTGAGCCGAGCTAGCTTCCTGGTGAGTTTCCCAGTTTTTATTGAACGGTTAAAGTTAGCTAGGCTAGCTGAAACCCTGGTGCTGCATTTTGGCTGTGTCATGTTTACCTCTGAGCTCACACAGCTTTTAACCAAACATCCATTTTTATACAAGCCCTGACAACATCACGACAACACTCACATATGATGCTTTTTTTAACTGTTTAATTTACTATAAAACTAACAAATCTCTCAGACATGCCACAAAAACACAATTTTGCAACATTTCAACCATCTGGCAATGAGAAAACAACTTACTAAATACTCATTACAAACAAACAAACAAACAAAAATAAAAAAATCATTTAAAAATGTTATCCTGATCTAAATAAAACTGTGGTTTAAAAGAGTTTACTGAGCAGTTTTTCAGATGTGCGATTCTGGAATGCAGGTACGCACTCAGTGTAAACAAAGTACAGTTAATCTGCTACTAACACATCTGAGCGTAAATACTACCTGAGTACAGTACTTCTTTCTAAACTGTCTCACATTTGAATACCAACCAGTTTTTGCGTTGATGCTGGCATTGTTGACAAATATTCAGTCACTTCGGCTGTTTCTGTTGGTAAACAAACATAGCAGCTGTTAACGACTCTTAAAACACAATTTTTATATACAGCTAGTCATCAATATGAGGGGGGGGGGGGACGTGCAGATTTAATTTTTTTCCCCCATGATTTTCTTTTTTGACCAGTCGATACCTTTTAAAATGGTAAATGGTAGTTTTTCAGGTTATCTGAAGGGCTTTCAACGTTATTTTTGGACTTTAGTTGCTCTTTTCGCAAATTTTTCTTAGGACAGTCGTGTGTGCATGTAAAACTGACAAAGGTTGACAAGTAGAAGCCAAAATAAGATCATCATCTTCTGTATGATACATTTTCAGCTAACAGCTGTTTGGGATTCGTCCTGTTGGCCATAAAATACAGTTTTCTTTCCATCACAGTTATTTATGAGATGGGAACAAATGGTGTTTTTGAAACAGACTAAGTGTCTAAGCATCTTCTTAAAAAACTTTTTTTGTGCCAAGATGTCTGTTGTGTGGCAACAACACATCACTGGGTCATCCATGAATGATTCATTTGCCTGAAAATATTCAGGAACTGGACTTCAAAACAGAGTGGGGAAATCAGCTAAAGTCCAAGTGAAGCCTTGAAAGACATTCAGAGTTGTTAAGAAGTAAAAAAGTTTTACTGCTTGGAAGGAAACCGCAACAGAGTCATGACTCGGGACTTTTGCACAGACTTGTAGCTTTTGGTGTTTGTGTTGCTTTTGTTTATCTACAGTCGGTATTCTTAAAACAAACTTGACTTCTTGGCGTGCTGTGTTTTTTTTCCTCTTATCGTTATGCACACATCAGCTGCTGCTGTCTAACAATGTTTGACGTTTTGTTGTTTTGTAACAAAGTCAAGTAAAACTTCAACCACAATCATTTTCTGCAGAAAATCCGTTTGAGCACTGAGAGCCGAAGGCTTCACGAAAGTTTAAAGAAGCTGAAACTGAGCTGGTAAAGCTAAAACGAGCTAAACTAAAGCTAAAACAATCAGTACAGACGCTCAAATGATCAGTCCACAAGCTGAAATTAGCAAAACAGGCTAAAGTAAGCAGAATGGTGAAAAGCTAAAACGAGCAGAACAATCACAAAAACCTCAAATGATCCAAGCAGTGGCTAAAGGCTGACGTTAGCAAAACTGTAGCTAAAAGCTAACGTACGCAAAATGGTAGAAGCTAGTCAGCAAAACTACAGATAAAGGCTAAATTAGCTAACACATAGCTAAAACTATAATCTGCAGAACAGTAGCTAAAATCCATAAGCTAAGTTAAGCTAATATAAAGCTAAAAGTAAAAACCTGCATATAGTGGCTAAAATCAGCAAAATAATAGCAAACATTTAAAGGTCTACCGACATGATTTTTTTACTATTCATAAAATTGCGCAAAATATATATATTTTGTCATTTAAATATGTTGTTTTATGCAAACAAAATGATAAATCACTTTAATTTTGCTTTAAAAGTGATTTTGAACTTCAAGCCGTGTTTAATCATGGGAAATCCAATTACACACGAACGCACCATCTGTGATGTCACACTGGGCAGAGGGCTCAGGTCTCTTTAATAGCGGACCATTTAAAACCCGACGAATTTAGCAATCTGTGAAGATTTGAGTGATTTGTCTTCATTTTGGGAAGCAGAAAATAGTTTGGGTGATGGAACAAGAAACAACAGGATCTAATTTAGGTCTGATGCTGTATCAGACTTACCTTCATGTCGAGCTGCTCATACCTACGCACTGTGACAAGCCCAGAGCTCTGCCCGGTGTGACATCACAGATGGTGCGTTCGGGTGTAATCAGATTTCCCATGATTAAACACGGCTTGAAGTTCAAAATCACTTTTAAAGCAAAATTAAAGTGATTTATCATTTAGTTTGCATAAAGGAACATATTTAAATGATAAAATATATATATTTTGAGCAATTTTATGAATAGTAAAAAAATCATGTCGGTGGACCTTTAAAGTTAACAGAACTATCTAAAGGCTACATTTTTTAATGTGTAGCTAAAAGCTAAAGTCTGCAAAATGATAGAAACAAGTCAGCAAAACTATAGATAAAGCTAAATTAGCTAACATATAGCTAAAAGCTATAATCTGCAAAACAGTAGCTAAAATCAATAAGCTAGATCAAACTACCAGTAATATAAAGTTAAAAGTAAAAATCTGCATACAGTAGCTAAAATCAACAAATCAACAGCAAAAAATTAAAGTTAACAGAACTATCTAAAGGCAAAAAAATTCTAATTTGTAGCTAAAAGCTAGTCTGCAAAACAGTTGCTTAAAACAAAACTGTAAAATGGTAGCAATATACTAAAATCAGCTAAACAGTAGCTGAAAACTAAAATTAGGAAACGAGTAGCTCCACTTTAAAATACTCTTACCTAGCTAAAAGTTTAAAATCAGTAGCTTAAATCTAACGTCCGCAAAATGGTAGAAGCTAGTCAGCAAAATTGCAGCTAAAGGTTAAATTATCTGTTAAACACTAAACAGTCAATAAGCTAAATTAAGCTAATATAAAGCTAAAAGTAAAAATCTGCAAACAGTAGCTAAAATCAGCAAAAACGATAGCAAAAATGTAAAGTTAACAGAACTATCGGCTAACATTTCTAATGTGTAGCTAAAAGCTAAAGTCTGCAAAATGATAGAAGCTAGTCAGCAAAACTGCAGATAAAGATTAAATTATCTGTTAAACACTAAACAGTCAATAAGCTAAATTAAGCTAATATAAAGCTAAAAGTAAAAATCTGCAAACAGTAGCTAAAATCAGCAAAAACGATAGCAAAAATGTAAAGTTAACAGAACTATCGGCTAACATTTCTAATGTGTAGCCAAAAGCTAAAGTCTGCAAAATGATAGAAGCTAGTCAGCAAAACTGCAGATAAAGGCTAAATTGGCTAACATATAGCTAAAAGCTATAATCTGTAAAACAGTAGCTAAAATCAATAAGCTAAATTAAACTACCGGTAATATAAAGCTTAAAGTAAAAATCTGCATACAGTAGCTAAAATCAACAGCAAAATTTAAAGTTAACGGAACTATCTAAAGGCTAAAATTTTCTAATATGTAGCTAAAAGCTAAAGTCTGCAAAACAGTTGCTTAAAGCTAAACTGTAAAATAGTAGCAAAATGCTAAAATCAGCTAAAAAGTAGCTGAAAACTAAAATTAGGAAATGAGTAGCTCCACTTTAAAAAAAACCTTACCTAGCTAAAAGTTTAAAATCAGTAGCTTAAATCTTAACATCCACAAAATGGTAGAAGCTAGTCAGCAAAATTGCAGAATTTTGCCAACATATAGCTTAAAGCTAAAATCTGTTAAACAGTATAGCTAAAATCAATAAGCTAAATTAAGCTAATATAAAGCTAAAATTTAAAATCTGCAAACAGTAGCTAAAATCAGCAAAACAATAGCAAAAATTTAAAGTTAACAGAACTTTTTTTTAAAAATGGTAAATGGAGCTTATTTATATAGCGCTTTCCAGCCCCCTGTGAGGAGCCCCAAAGCGCTTTACAATACCAGCCATCCACCCATTCATTCAGACATTCATACACCGGTAGTGGTAGCCTGCCTTGCAAGGCGCCATCCAGACCTACCGGGAGCAACTTGGGGTTAAGTGTCTTGCCCAGGGACACAACGACACATGGTGGGCGGACGCGGGATTCGAACCTCCAACCTTCCGATCGGGGGTCGACTGCCATTACCACTACACCACGGCCGGCCGCCCTGTTTAAGTTAACAGAACTTAAGGCTAAAATTTTCTAATGTGTAGCTAAAAGCTAAAGTCTGCAAAATGAATGAAGCTAGTCAGCAAAACTGCAGATAAAGGCTAAATTAGCTAACATATAGCTAAAAGCTATAATCTGCAAAACAGTAGCTAAAATCAACAAGCTAAATTAAACTACAGGTAATATAAAGCTTAAAGTAAAAATCTGCATACAGTAGCTAAAATCAACAAATCAACAGCAAAAATTTAAAGTTAACGGAACTATCTAAAGGCTAAAATTTTCTAATATGTAGCTAAAAGCTAAAGTCTGCAAAACAGTTGCTTAAAGCTAAACTGTAAAATAGTAGCAAAATGCTAAAATCAGCTAAAAAGTAGCTGAAAATTAAAATTAGGAAATGCGAGTAGCTCCACTTAAAAAAACAAACTTTACCTAGCTAAAAGTTTAAAATCAGTAGCCTAAAGCTAAAAGGGGGTTAGAGTGAAATCAGATTTTTTTTTGTGGATTTATTTTTAGAAATGTTTAGAAAAGTAAAAAAAAAAAGTTATAAACACTAAACATGCGAGGACACAATAAAACATGATTTGAGTGATCAGTTTGTGTTGTTTTACATTCAGGGAACAGATTTAAGTTTTCATTTTTCATGAAGTCACATCCTTAAGAACAGCAGAGGAAGTTCAAAGACTGGAGCTGGAAGCTTCACGTCACTAATGGATGAAAGCTTCACAGCTTGACTCTGCGTACATACACATTGTTCCAAGCCCTCAGTGTTCGTTCCTCTCATGATGAATGCCCGTATCTGTGTCGTCCATCTCGTCTTCCCATCATGCAGTGCGCTGACCGCTGGCTGCACCCCCTGCTCGCCATGAGCGCCATGCGTGTGGACGCCAAGGTGGTGATGCTGGGGAAGGAGAGCGTAGGGAAGACGAGCCTGGTGGAGAGATACGTTCACCACCGCTTCCTGGTCGGCCCGTACCAGAACGTGAGTGTCAGCTGGTCCGCGTCCACGGCAGACTCCAGGCTGAGCTTTAGGCATTTTGTGTTGGCTAATGTGGATTAGCCTGTTCTTTGCTGAACTGCCAGTAATTATACACAACAGTATATTAAAAAAGCACATGCAGATTTTGTTGTCATTTAGCTACCGGTAACTTTAGAGATTTTAAAGGCTCCTTTTTACACATTAGTTTACTTTTTACAGGCCTGGATTTACAATCTTGAAATAAATTTTGAGGTGTTTTAACAGCTTTTTATTGTAAATGTTTCAGAGTAAAGCTAATTTTGAAGTCTGGAAGCTGTTTGACTTCTCTCTCCATGGTTTCAGGGTTTGCTTAGCTTAATTTATTTACCTTTTTTGTCTTTTTATTTATTTGCATTTCAAACTCAAATGTCTCCATGTCAAACACAAAAGATTATTGACAAAGTTAGCTCCACATGTAGACTACCGGTAATAATGGTTACAATGTTGTAATGTCGAGCCAGACATTTAAAACTTTAAAATCTATTTTTTATTGATTTTTTTTTTTTTAGTAAAATAAAATAAATTTTGTTTTTAAATTTTTTTAGTTCATTTTTTTTAGTCTCTAGATGTTTTACATTGTAGCTTTTTGAGGTTGTAAAATGTCAAGTGCAGTACAAATTGAATAAATTATTACTATTATTGTTAAAATGTTAACAAAATCAACTTGATTCCAGCTCACTGGCCTGATGATCTCGACACACACACACACACTCTTGATTCCTGTTCATGCTCGTTTAGTTCAGGCTCTGTGAGAGTCACACGAAGAGGATTATTTTCATGTCTCGGTGTCTGATATCTTCAACTTGTTTGTATTTTCCTCCCAACAGACAATCGGCGCTGCTTTTGTTGCCAAACCGATCCAGGTGGGAGAGAAAGTGATTACCCTGGGAATCTGGGTGAGTTGGAGCTGCTTTATTGTTTCAAAGCACAGATTTAGGAGCAGAACAAGTTGTGCATTCATGTCTGGAGAAACAAGGTTTATTCTTCAAGGTTTTAATGAGTCAGTTTATTAAAGGTGGAGGGTTTCAAAATCGGTTTAGTGCAGAGCGACCGCACAAACCCGTGAACCGTTCAAGACGAAAAATACGTCAGAGATTTGCTGTGACAGTCCAGAGTGACGCTGAGAGCTGAATGATTTTGCTAAAGTTTACTGAAGAAGCCGAAACTAAGTTGTTAAAGCTAAAAGAACACTAGATAAAAGTTACAAAACACTCGCTAAAAGCAGCTAAAAGTTAGCTAATAGCTAAAATAGCCAAAGGGTAGCTTGAACCTAAAAGAAACATAACACGCTAAAAGTTGGAAGCAGCAAATCGTTAGCTTAACGTAGCAAAAGAGAAGCTAGAAAATTAAAAGTAACGAAACCCGTGCTAAATGTTAAAAATAGCAAAACGGTGGCTAAAAGTAGCAAAAGGCAAGCTAAGATCTGAAGTTGCAAATGGGTAGCTTTAAGCTAAAAGTAAAAATAGTCCATCAGAAAAGTAAAAGTAGCAAAAGGTTAGCTTGAAGCTAAAAGCACAGAAGGTGCAGAAGTAACTGGTCAGGAAATTAAAAGCACACAGTGGTGTGAACAGAAACCTGCAAAGAGCCAACTTAAAACTGGATTTTAATCTTTTTTTTTAAGCTTGTTTCAGTTGACCTGTTTACAGAAAATATTTTCATAGAGACTTCTGGGTAATAACAAGGTTCAGCTTTAGTCTTCTGGTTCTTTACACATTGCTTTTTATTGGTTTTTATATACAAACATGTTTAAATGAGTTTTATCAATTATTTTACGCTGTGAGAGCGAAACGTCCTCAACGTGCCATGTTTCCAGGTGTTGGAATGACTGCAGAGCCAATGAAACAGACATGAACAGTTTAGACTTGAGTTTTTCAACAAACCTGAAGTAGACATTAATTATTCTAGACCACAATGCATTGCAAAATACACACTGAGCATTAGTATCTGTAAAAAAAAAAAAAGGAATGCCACTTTACAGTAAGGCTCCCTTTATAGATAGCTAATAAAAGGTTTATAGATGCATTATTAATTCTGCCATAAACACTTTATAAATCATTAATAACTGCTTATTATGCATTAATTAAGGGCAAGAAACAGAGGAAACTGAGCAGTTTGTTGCCAAATAGTGAGCCAAATCTGTTCACCTATACTGTATATTTCATTTAGAGTTGTTTTATTAAACATTTCAGACTAAGTTACTTCCTTGTAAGCGCATTTGTAAAAAAAATTTTTTAGGATATAATTATAATGCAGTGATAAAATACAATATTATATGCTAAAGAAATAAGTTTACAAATGCTTATTGTGCTTACAAGGTAGTAACTTAGTCTGAAACGTTTAATATAACAACTCTAGATGAAATATATAGGTGAACAGATGTGGCTCACTATTTGGCAACAAACTGCTCGGTTTTGTCTCTCTGCCATCCGCATAATAAGCAGTTATTAATGATTTATAAAGTGTTTATGAAGGAATTAATAATGTTTCTATAAACTATTAGCATTATTGTAAAGTGGTACCAAAAAAGATCATGAAATTGTTCTTTTTTTTCTTCTTCTTCTTTTTTTAGATAAACCTGCATAAACTGATTGACAGACAGAAAATGTTTTTATTTATTTATTTATTTATTCATTTTACATTAAAACCCAAAAGATAAAGAAAATAAAACCATATCTCATATTATATGAAAGAATACATAAAATGAAAGGTGGCAGAAAGAAGAAGAAATCTTATTTTATCTTCCCCTTTTACAAAACAAGTTTACAACAGAGCAAAAAAGAATAACTTTTCACAATCTACTAATATCTAGAACATTAAACACTTAATTTAGTTTTGATCATTTTTTAAAAACATAATCACCAAATTTACATCTTTAACATCATTTCCCAAACAATTTTAACACCAACAAAAAGATTCTTAAGTACTTTTTACAGCCTGTAGGCCTGAACTACAACACAAAGTACTGAAGATCTGCCAGGGGCAGAAAGCTCTATCTAAAATCTGTTAAAGACACGGACTGGATGTCTGAAGTGAATTAGGCCTCCTCAGCATTATCATGCACTGATCAAATGGCATTTTGAGGTTTCAAGTGTCTCATTTAACTGAAGGCAGTGTAATACAGGTAGTCCCCACTTACGAGCGAGTTCCGTTCCTCCGACTATCTTGTAAGACGAAATCTCGTACGTCGGAACACGTAACACGTGTTCTCGTAAGTCCGGATTTTCGGTCGTAAGTTGGAAAATTCATGCTAGCGCTACTGCGAACACTCGTTTTTCATCACAAATGTTCATACTAGTTCATAAACATGCTCAGAAACTTGTTTCCAAATGGTTAGCTAACACACTTTCATCTAAAAACACATAAAAGTGCTGTATTTTCTGTATGTTCTTATACAAATTTACTGCTCGTTCGCCAGCTCGTAAGTCCGGAACTTCGTAAGTAAGAGCGCTCGTAAGTCGGGGACTACCTGTACCTGTATCTTCATTAATGGGACTGAAACCCCACTGTCTCCTTTAGACGTGCACAAAAATTATAGCTAGGATTGTGTTCCATCAGTGGGATAGGCCACAAGCACAAATCTAACTTCTAACAGGAAGTTGATGTTATGTCTCCTTTCGTCTTATTTTTATGTTGACCTTCTTGTTCAGGACACAGCTGGGTCAGAGCGCTACGAAGCCATGAGTCGAATCTACTACAGAGGAGCTCGAGCCGCCATCGTCTGCTACGGTAAATGACAGCTGTGTTTATGCGTGACGAGCTTCTGGCTGCATTTCATAACAAACCACTCGACTGCAAACAGGACTGAAAGAACAACAGAGGGCTGAAAAGTCTGCTGAGGTTTTCTTGCTGTAACGTGTGTAGTTTTATTCAGGGGAGGCTGTGAGATGGTCGGTGAACAACTGGCATCACACATTTTCTCTTGCGGTTGTTGTTCTTCTTCCTCGGATGAAGATACAATGTGCCACAAATATGCTGCTCACTGTTATCTCAGCTTTTTGCTGCTCTGAGAGGAACACTAGATCCAGAACTGCTTAGACACGCAAGCCTTCCCAAACGTTCTCCGTTGGTCTTAAGGAGTCAGTATCCTCCTCTCTTTTCTTATTTATTTTGTGGAGTCCCTCAAGGCTTAGTTTTAGGCCCACTTTTGTTTTCCCTCTATCTGCTCCCTCTTTGGTTCAATATTTACAAAACATGGCGTTTCATTTCATTCTTGCGCAGATGACATATTCCTCTTAGTAAGTTAAACGCATTTTTTTTTTCATTCAACCTTTATTTATGCATGTTCAGTCTATACGCTTCTTATATGTCTTGAGGATATAAAGGCCTGGATGGCACTTAACTTTTTGAGTTTTAACGAAACCAAGACAGGTGATTTGAAGGTACTGCTGGACCGTCCCTTGTAGATCTAGGATCCTTGACCGAGTATCGCAAATTGACAATGAGGAATCTGGACGTTGAATTGGATCCTGAACTTAAATCAGACATCCATGTCAGGCCAGACTGACTCGGTTTATAAATGTAAAACTTTATGTGCGTTACAAAGCAACAGGACGACTAAATCAATCATTCTCTTCTTTAACTTCCACCTTTTTCCTGCATTTAGTTTGGTTTTACTCTACGTAACGATTCATATTGTGTTATGTAAAGTCCGTGCACGCTGGAGTTTTACGGTTTCTAGCGACTAATTGTGGTTTTGTAATGCCAGATCTGACGGACAGCAGCAGCTTCCAGCGAGCCAAGTTCTGGGTGAAAGAGCTGCAAAACTGCGAGGAGGTAAAACTGTTTCTGCATGCAAGTTAAATATGTGATGGGGAAAAAAAATACAGTACCGGTATATATTTTTTCTGAGTTTAGTTAAAATAAGGTCATCTATTGTTTGAGATTTTCTACATTAATGCACTAAATTTAAACTTAAACCAGGAAATAACTACAAGTAGCATCAGAATGGGAGCAGACGTCACAAGATGCTGATAAATTTAAAGGTTTATCGCGTAGCTTTGGTAGATTTGGACATGTTTATTTGTTTTAATAAAGTTAGATTACCGGTACATTCATGTGGGAAACTTTGAGTGTTTTGTTCTGCAGCTCTGTACGATCTATCTGTGTGGAACGAAGACGGACCTGATCGGAGGAGACCGAAGTCTGCGTCAAATCGACTACCACGATGTACAGGACTTCGCTGAAGGTGATCTGAGCTCAACCGACTACACTGTTAACCGGTCATCTTCAGTTCGGTTTAGTTTCCTGTAGGACAGGAGGACCTAACTCTAGTCCCTATTCACCTGAATGCAGTGGTGGGCACCGCTAATTAAAAAATTAGTTCCACAATTTCTAAAACGCTTATTAATTTTTTTAGGTCCACAATTTCAAAAGCACAAATGTCTTATGAAAATTAGGGGAAGCTAATCTAATCCGCTATTTATATATTTCTATATTATATATATATATATATATATATTTATATATAGCCGGCAGCGTTATCAATATTTGCACTACACTGCCAACTGAAAAGTAACAAAAATGATCCTAAAAGGATGAAATTACAAAAATCAAAGGATTTATTTAATACTTTACGTACATATATTCTATTCGGCCACGAAATTAACAAAAAATAGAATGATCTTTTAATCCCTAAAACCACGTTTAAATCTCAAATACACGGGTGTGTCGCCACCGCATTTATACATAAAAGTAACCCAAATACATGAAACTAACGACTCGCCGTCGAATGGTCGACACAAAACACACAATAAAATCATCCGGCCACGTTAATTTGGCTTGAAACAGCGGGGTTCTCTACGGATTTATCCATTAGTAACCCAAAACAACCAGCTGGACACAGAGTTCAGCGTCTATAGGTAGTCAACAGATTTAATGAAAAGTAACTAAAATACATAAAAATAACGACTCACCGTCAAATGGTCGACACAAAACCCTCAATAAACTCCTCCGGCCGCGTTAATTTGGCTTGAAACAGCGGGGTTCTCTACGGATTTATCCAAGTACCCAGCACAAACAGTAGCCACAGAATTAGCCCCCGAGTTCACCTCTGAGTGACCCGGAAGATGTCAAGATGGAATAGTCCATTTTTAGTAGGGGGATAAAGAAATCGACCGTTTTTTTTATTGCGTATTTAATGATCGTTTTCATCGTAACTATAATTATTTTTATGTTAAATGTACATTAACAAGCAGGATCAATGTTAGTGATGTAGGTGACTGCACGGGGCGAGGCGGGGCCGGGGCCACTGCTGAAATGGGACCCCCAGGCATTTACCTACATGGTAGAGCCGAGTCTGTTCTCAGCTCTGCCCCCCTCCCCCTCACACCCTTTCCTCCTCTCTGCTGTTTACGGTGGGGAAAAAGGTAAAACAAGCAGCATAAGAGCTTGTAAATAAGTTTTAGGGATGTGCCGATCAGGTTTTTTGAAACCGATACCGATCACCTATGTGTGACGATCACCGATACCGATCACAATTACAGATTGCCTATACTGTATGTGAGCCGATCACATAAACCGATCACCGATCAAATGGCTTACCTGTAATTTATGAGTGCTTCTTCTGGCTACAAGATCTATTTCAGATCTTGTAGCCAGAAGCAGCACTCATGTTATTTTCAGAACCATAAAATCACCATAATTCAGACAAAAACATATTTTTACTAATTTATTTCAGAGAACAAAGTAAATAAACATATTTTTACTAATTTATTTCAGAGAACAAAGTAAATAAAAGTAATTATCAACTGCATTATCAAAGAAAAATGTTTACCTTACTAACTTTCAATAAAAAAAAAAGGTTTTTTTATTGTTTTTAAAAAAACACATCTATTACTTCATATAAAAAACTAAAATACCCCATTTGCTACTTAAAGCTGCACTGTTGGCTGTTTTTACAAATGGCTTTATAAATACGTAAAGTATCATTATTATTATTTTTAAATAATTTCGTGCTTTTTTGAACAACTTCCTGCGGGAACCAGGTGGCGGTAATGCGCTTAATATGAGTTCGCCAACCGCCATTCAACTCTATAGAAGAAGAAGAAGAACCAGGAAATACCGCCTCCGCCATTTTACATTCATTAGTTCCACACTCGGCAGTCGGCTTTTGGAGGACTGTTTCTCCCATAAGAGGATGCCTCATACGGATAAATTAACTGGAAACACTCCCTGAACTCTGTGAATGTCTCAGGACTGGAGCAGCAGCCGCGATCGCTCCGCCGAGCGCTCCACAGCGCCGCGCGAGACCAGCAGCTCATGGTATGAGCTAAGGCTAACATGCTAAACCAGAGCTGCAGCAGACAGCCGGCTTTGTGCGATCAGAGGTTCCTGGAGCTCGCCTCGATGTCGGACTGGAAGCAGAAGATATCGGGGGACACCCAGCTAACTTGGAATAACAAAGCCGACAGCCTTTTTGAAGCCGCAGCTAAACTGGACTGCCCGTAACTGCGCAGCGGAGCGGACTCGGTGGGGCTACTCGGTGGGGCTACATGCTAACAGGTGTTGCTTATGGGGGCGCTGGCAGACGGCTTTTGGTAAGTTATTAAAACGTATTAAAACATTTTAATGACGAATTAGGTTTGTTGTGTTGAAGGACTTCGTTGAAATTCCTCCACGAGGTACTTTTTCGTCGCACGTTTTGCAGTTAGCAAACTTCGCATCACAGGCTCTGTGATCGGTAATTGAAGGCAAAAGCCGATCACATCCGCTTTAATGATTATCGGTGACGATTGATCGGTTTCCGATCGATCGGCACATCCCTAATAAGTTTATTGGTTTTTACTGATAGATAATTAGTTATTAGCGGTACTGCATTTTAAATAAAAATAGCACAAATCCGCTTATGAATTATAAAAGTTAGTCAATTCACAAAAACGCTGACAAAAAGTTTAGGTCCACTGTAAGCGGATTAGCGCTTTAGCGCTACCTAGCGTTCATTTGCCCACCACTGCCTGAATGTGATAGTTAAACTTCATTCTTTAGAGCAACTACAGTTTGTGTGCAGTTGTTTTGGATTTATAAGTTGCATTTGTACATCAGCATGCGTTTGGTTCATTTTTCTGTCAGTTATTAAACAAACTCATCCTGGTGGGGCTTTGTTTGAGCCCAGCCTTTAACAACAGTCACGTCATAACCAGCGAGGAAGAACTTTAAACGTGTTTCTGCGTGGAGACACAAATTTAAACAAATCTGATTGGATAACTGTACAGGTAGTCCCCGACTTACGAGCGCTCTTACATACGAGGTCCCGAACTTACGAGCTGGCGAACGAGAAGTAAATTTGTAAAAAATACAGCACTTTTTTGTGTTTTTAGATGAAAGTGTGTTAGCTAACCGTTTGGAAACACGTTTCCGACCATGTTTATGAACTAATATGAACGTTTTTGATGAAAAACGAGTGTTCGTAGTAGCGCTAGCATAAATGTTCCAACTTACGAGCGAAAATCCGGACTTACGAGAACACGTGCTTCGTGTTCCAACTTACGAATTTTCGTGTTACGAGCAACTCGCAGGAACGGAACTCGCTCGTAAGTCGGGCACTACCTGTATTTTCATGCATTTAAAAACATTTCTGCACAAACTGCATAAGTAGTTCACAGGAAATATGAGAGATGATCAAAAAGTAAGGTAAAACAACATTGAAAGTATTTATTTTGTAGAAAATAAATGTAAAATTAAATATTTAAAGAGGAACTAAACCCAGGTTGAGATGGTAACTCCTTCCCCTAAGCAGATCCAAAATCACCCTCAAAATGGGCGTGTCGAGAGACAAGGAAGGGAGGAGGTAGAGTTGGGCTTTTGTCCACGCCTCCACCAGCAACAACCTAAAACAAATTAAACCTCTAGCCAACAACATACACCAAGCAACAACAAAGGATAAACATGTAGATGTATTTATCTATTCCACCCATTCCATCCAAAACCTAAGGCTCAAGAAAATTGGAAAAAAAAGAAAAAAGAAACCGTTTGTCAGGAGTGAAATGTAGCACTTCCATATAAGGTATGAATGCTGCAGGACCTTCTCATCTCTGCAGGGGATTGGCTCTGCTTGAACCACCTTTGTGACATCAGAGTGAGAAAATATGTCACAGTGAGAATCCTAGACCAATAAGAAAATTAAGGTGCAATCCCTCGTTCAACCCATAGGGGTTACCGTAAACACGTTTTTAGACCGGGGTTTAGTTCCTCTTTAAATGTAGTGTTTCATATGTGCTGAATTCTTAGGCCTTCTCTAAAGGCGTTGAAGGCCCCGAACATTCCCCACTGCTAATATAACATTTTGAGCTCTTTGTTAGATAGTTTGTTGTGGTTTTCAAATATAGTTAAATAATCAAAACTTCTGTCTTTTGACAAACAATTGTAACTGATTACGGTAAATATTGTTTCTGGTTATTTTCAGAGATTGGAGCGCAGCATTTTGAAACGTCCAGTAAAACAGGAAACAATGTTGGTAAGTTCCACTGAACCGAACGCAGCTCAGACTGTATCGCCTTTGCTTTGGGCAACAAAAATATTTTACTTAATTTATATGGTTAGAAACCCTTTAAAACATTCCCACTGAGTTAAAAGTGAAAACTAAACCTTCATTTATCGATGTGTTAATCTGTGACTTAGGGCAGCATTTCTCTGCTTTAAACTGCGAGTGGAGTTGAGACACAGATTATACGTTTTACCACAAACGGGAAGCAGAAAGATGAAGAAAGAGGATGACTGTTGAAGATGTCAGCTGTCCATCGCTGTGAGCGGTGACAGTTTTACAAACGAGTCAAGAATAAAGAGAAAACGTCTTTGTCGTGGTGAAGATCATCACAGCGTTAACAGTGAAAGTGTAGCTGCTCTAACGGAGGCTCTGCTTGGTCAAAACAAGCTGCTGTGGTTTTATTTTATACGCATGTCCTAAGATGGGACACATCATGGTATGCTTTTGTCCATTTGTCTCTGTGGACAGTTTCTTGTCCCAGCTCTAAATTAATAACACTTTACCACCTAAGTCTCAAAGTTTTCACCAGAATATTTTTGCCCCCCCCCTTTTTTTTACTGTAAAAAGGCCATTAAACTCCTGTGAGTAAATATTTTCTCCCATTTTTGTAATAATTGGTACTTTCAGTATGTAGCAGGTTTATTTATTTATTTATTTACAAATTTCAGTCCTTTAAAAGAGTTGTTTTATATATATATATATATATATATANAACACAACAAATGCTTAGGAAATGAAAGATCATCAGACTGACTCCACATTGGATCTTATTTGTATTAAATTGGATTGACTGGTAAGTCACATTGGAGCTTTTATTAAATTGGATTGCTGGTAGTCACATTAGATCTTATTTGTATTAAATTGGATCGGCTGGTAGTCACATTGGAGCTTGTATTAAATTGGATCGGCTGATAGTCACATTGGATCTTGTATTAAATTGGATCGGCTGATAGTCACATTGGATCTTGTATTAAATTGGATCAACTGGTAGTCTCACTGGATCTTGTATTAAATTGGATCGGCTGGTAGTCGCATTGGATCTTGTATTAAATTGGATAGGCTGGTAGTCGCATTGGATCTTGTATTAAATTGGATCGGCTGATAGTCACATTGGATCTTGTATTAAATTGGATCAACTGGTAGTCTCACTGGATCTTGTATTAAATTGGATCGGCTGGTAGTCGCATTGGATCTTGTATTAAATTGGATCGGCTGGTAGTCGCATTGGATCTTGTATTAAATTGGATCGGCTGATAGTCACATTGGATCTTGTATTAAATTGGATCAACTGGTAGTCTCATTGGATCTTGTATTAAATTGGATCGGCTGGTAGTCGCATTGGATCTTGTATTAAATTGGATCGGCTGGTAGTCGCATTGGATCTTGTATTAAATTGGATCGGCTGGTAGTCGCATTGGATCTTGTATTAAATTGGATCGGCTGGTAGTCGCATTGGATCTTGTATTAAATTGGATCGGCTGGTAGTCGCATTGGATCTTGTATTAAATTGGATCGGCTGGTAGTCGCATTGGATCTTGTATTAAATTGGATCGGCTGGTAGTCGCATTGGATCTTGTATTAAATTGGATCGGCTGATAGTCACATTGGATCTTGTATTAAATTGGATCAACTGGTAGTCTCATTGGATCTTGTATTAAATTGGATCGGCTGGTAGTCGCATTGGATCTTGTATTAAATTGGATAGGCTGGTAGTCGCATTGGATCTTGTATTAAATTGGATCGGCTGATAGTCGCATTGGATCTTGTATTAAATTGGATCGACTGGTAGTCACATTGGATCTTGTATTAAATTGGATCGGCTGGTAGTCGCATTGGATCTTGTATTAAATTTGATCGGCTGGTAGTCTCATTGGATTTTGTATTAAATTGGATCGGCTGGTAGTCTCATTGGATCTTGTATTAAATTGGATCGGCTGGTAGTCGCATTGGATCTTGTATTAAATTGGATCGGCTGGTAGTCTCATTGGATCTTGTATTAAATTGTATCGACTGGTAGTCACATTGGATCTTGTATTAAATTGGATCGGCTGGTAGTCGCATTGGATCTTGTATTAAATTGGATCGACTGGTAGTCACATTGGATCTTGTATTAAATTGGATCGGCTGGTAGTCACATTGGATCTTGTATTAAATTGGATCGGCTGGTAGTCGCATTGGATCTTGTATTAAATTGGATCGGCTGGTAGTCACATTGGATCTTGTATTAAATTGGATCGGCTGGTAGTCACATTGGATCTTGTATTAAATTGGATCGGCTGGTAGTCACATTGGATCTTGTATTAAATTGGATCGGCTGGTAGTCACATTGGATCTTGTATTAAATTGGATCGGCTGGTAGTCTCATTGGATCTTGTATTAAATTGGATCGGCTGGTAGTCGCATTGGATCTTGTATTAAATTGGATCGGCTGGTAGTCTCATTGGATCTTGTATTAAATTGGATCAACTGGTAGTCACATTGGATCTTGTATTAAATTGGATCGGCTGGTAGTCGCATTGGATCTTGTATTAAATTGGATCGACTGGTAGTCTCATTGGATCTTGTATTAAATTGGATCAACTGGTAGTCACATTGGATCTTGTATTAAATTGGATCGGCTGGTAGTCGCATTGGATCTTGTATTAAATTGGATCGGCTGGTAGTCTCATTGGATCTTGTATTAAATTGGATCGACTGGTAGTCACATTGGATCTTGTATTAAATTGGATCGGCTGGTAGTCACATTGGATCTTGTATTAAATTGGATCGACTGGTAGTCACATTAGATCTTGTATTAAATTGGATCGGCTGGTAGTCACATTGGATCTTGTATTAAATTGGATCGGCTGGTAGTCACATTGGATCTTGTATTAAATTGGATCGGCTGGTAGTCACATTGGATCTTGTATTAAATTGGATCGGCTGGTAGTCACATTGGATCTTGTATTAAATTGGATCGACTGGTAGTCACATTAGATCTTGTATTAAATTGGATCGGCTGGTAGTCACATTGGATCTTGTATTAAATTGGATCGGCTGGTAGTCACATTGGATCTTGTATTAAATTGGATCGGCTGGTAGTCGCATTGGATCTTGTATTAAATTGGATCGGCTGGTAGTCACATTGGATCTTGTATTAAATTGGATAGGCTGGTAGTCGCATTGGATCTTGTATTAAATTGGATCGACTGGCAGTCATATTGGATCTTGTATTAAATTGTATCGACTTGTAGTCGCATTGGATCTTGTATTAAATTGGATCAACTGGTTGTCGCATTGGATCTTGTATTAAATTGGATAGGCTGGTAGTCGCATTGGATCTTGTATTAAATTGGATAGGCTGGTAGTCGCATTGGATCTTGTATTAAATTGGATCGGCTGATAGTCACATTGGATCTTGTATTAAATTGGATCAACTGGTAGTCTCATTGGATCTTGTATTAAATTGGATCGGCTGGTAGTCGCATTGGATCTTGTATTAAATTGGATCGACTGGTAGTCACATTGGATCTTGTATTAAATTGGATCGACTGGTAGTCGCATTGGATCTTGTATTAAATTTGATCGGCTGGTAGTCTCATTGGATCTTGTATTAAATTGGATCGGCTGGTAGTCGCATTGGATCTTGTATTAAATTGGATCGGCTGGTAGTCGCATTGGATCTTGTATTAAATTGGATCGGCTGGTAGTCACATTGGATCTTGTATTAAATTGGATCGGCTGGTAGTCGCATTGGATCTTGTATTAAATTGGATCGGCTGGTAGTCGCATTGGATCTTGTATTAAATTGGATCAGCTGGTAGTCGCATTGGATCTTGTATTAAATTGGATCGGCTGGTAGTCGCATTGGATCTTGTATTAAATTGGATCGGCTGGTAGTCGCATTGGATCTTGTATTAAATCGGATCGGCTGGTAGTCACATTGGATCTTGTATTAAATTGGATCGGCTGGTAGTCGCATTGGATCTTGTATTAAATTGGATCGGCTGGTAGTCATCAACAGGTAAGTTCATGTTCAGCTGCAGCTTCGTATTTCTCCATTTTCTTTAACTGAATGTCTGTTTACATCATGGATGTCATTATCAGTGGAAGTGACCTTTGACCCCTCCACTGTCTTCTATTACATTTAATAGTCTACTTTATTCAGGATTCTTGTATGAGGGAATTCATGCTTTGGGTTTTGATTACTCTGACGTGTATTGATGGTATGTGGAATTCTTGCTGTAATCTGCACATTCAGATTAGGATTGACCTGTCGGGTCTGGACTAACATGAGCTGGTGGAAGTTGACAGGTTTTATTCTCCTCTCTTCCAGATGAGCTGTTCCAGAAAGTTGCTGAGGATTACAACGACGGTGCCTTCCAGTACTGTACATGACGGGTGAGCTTCCTTTCTTTCTTTTTTTTTGTAGGAACATAGTTTGGGATTCTAGAGAGAAGTTGGAGTTAATAATGTGAATGTTTCTGAAGCGTTCACTCTATTGTGATCCATTTTTCTTCCGTATGTTTTTTGGTGCATTTCTTATCCTGCAGTTTTCAAGTTATTTCAACAAATCATTTATCAAAATGTTCAGCTCTTTCAGTGCGACTTTAGCTTTTTGAAATATTTAGCCTTTTCTGACGGAAAATGAATTGATCTCATTTTACATCCTTCAAATCTTTAGATGCGTTCACAACCTTTTACTGCTCCTTTCACATTTTGTTCTACTTCAGCTTTGTTCAGCTTCTTTGTGCAAATTTAAACTTTTTCCCAGCAAATTTCAGCTGTTTTGTGCTCCTTTCAGATTATTTATGCTAACTGCAACATTTTTGTGCTTCTTCTAACTTTTTTCTCTTAATTTCAGCTTGTTAAGCTCCTTTCAGCTTATTTCTGCAAGTTTAAGCCTTCTCTGCTATTTTAGCTGCTATTTCGCTGTTCTGATGCTATTTTAAGTTTTTTTTAGCGTTTTCCACATTTTTTGCACCCATTTCAACTTTTTTCAGCCTAATTCAGTAAAACTGCGCTCGCTCCACTTCATTCTGGTAATTTAAGCTTCTTTTTGCTTTATTTTAGCTACCGGGACTTTTCAGCTGTTTTTTTATTTTTAATAATAATAATAATTATTATAATTTATTTATTTATTTTTTTTAACTAATTTCAGCTTTTTTCAGATAATTTCTACTTTTTGCAGTAATTTCTGCTTCATTCAGCCTAATTGGGCAAACGTGTTCTTTCTGCTTTCTTATGCTAATTTAAGCTTGTTCTAGCTAGCTTTTCCGAAATTTCTTTAGCTAATTTCAGCTGTTTTCAGATAAATTCAAGTTTTTCTTGGTAATTTTTGCTACTTTGAGCCTAAGTAAATTCTTTCAGCTAATTTCAACTTGTTATGCTCCATTCAGCTTTTTTCAGCTAGTTTCAGCTTTTTCTGCCATTTCAGCGACTATTTAGCGGTTTTATGCAAATTTCAGATTTTTCATCTAATTTCACATTTTTTTTAGCTCATTTCAGCTCTTCCACTTCCTTTTTGTAGATTAAGCTTTTTTCCTGCCTTTTTGGCTACATTTTAGATGGTTTTTTTTGTTGTGTGTGTGCAAATTTTAGACTTTTTTTTAGCTGATTTCCAAATTTTTGTGCTAATTTCTGCTTACAGTATTTAAGCTTAATTCAGCAAATATGTGTTCGTTCTGCTTTCTTCTGCTAACTTAGGCATGCTCTTTCATTTCTGCTACATTTCAGCACGTTCTTCTGCAATAAGCATTCACACTGCATTTTCATAGGAAACGCAACTTCTCTAGTTTTTCATTTTAGCTCGTTAACTCGCAGCTTTTTGAACCGGACACAAAACCGAAGAGTTGGATAATCGGGAGTGTAACTTGGGATTCCTGCTCTCAGTTAATTTCACCATCAGCCGACATCAATCCCAGAGGAAATTATCACTTCTTTTTGTTTCACCAGAGGAGCCGGGCGTCGACTTGGGTGAGAAGAAAGACTCGATCTTCTACAGCTGCTGCCACAACAACTGACTGAGCAACAGGAGGAAGGAAAACAGACGTCGCGCCTCCTCTGGAGTCGAGCCTGGATGTGCTGGGATGACTTCATATCCAAACAACAGAAGGCGACCAACTCAAGTCTGCAACTCCATGTTTATTTACATTGTGCCATAAAGAACCGAGGGCTGCAGGATTTGACAGAGGAAGACGTGCAGCTCTGAAACTGATGCCAAGTGTTGAGGGATGTAAAGACTTCACCCTCGTGTTTTAGTTCAGTGTCAAATGATGGTTTCTCAGTAGCTCGCAGGGAGAAAACTCTAAAGCTGCAGTTCTGGACAATCGGGCTGGGGTTAGAATCATCACTGACGAAGACGGCGAAGCAGTGCTGGAAATCACCGGAGGAGGAGGAAAACTTCACGTTCAGAGTTTCAGGATGACGAATCGTGTTTACAGCTTTTTATTTTTTATTTACCTCCCGTTGTCTTCATATGTATTTAAAGTGAACTGGTGGGATTTCTAGTCATCAAAAACCAAAACGCTCAAATTGGAACTCAAAGTACTGCTTTTGAACCACTTTCACATCAGGTCAGGTGTAGTACAAGCTTCAGAGGCTTTGAATCGACAGTACTAATGGTGATGCTCCTTGGTGTTTTTTCCACTTCGACACTTATGGATGTATTAAAAGGCTGAAGCACGACTCAGCCCAGAGGACATGTATACAAAGTTTCTGTGGCCTCGAAGATAAAACAATAGGAACTGCAGACAAAGTTGATTACAGGTGCAGGTAAGTTTGTTGGTACTCTTTCACCATGAATTAAAAAAAAAAAAAATGGACGTGACTGGAGCCGAAAAGCTCCAGTTTTGTCTCCAGTCCCAGAAACTGGTTCTTGTCAACGACCACTTTGGTTCAATTTCAGTCGGGCTTTTTTATTTTTTAAATCTCTGTTCATAGTGAAACCCATTAAGATTTAAAATGTGATGCACCTTGACCTTAGAGTTCACAATGAATGGTTTCCATGCCTCATTTTCCGCCATTCTCACTATCCATCTAATCAACCTGGGGTCGCATTGTATCTTGCATCCACATCTTGGGAAGGTTGGCTACAGTCCTGTGAACCTCATCCATTGTAATAATCTTGTCAGCTGTGGTCAGACGAACATGGAGCTCCTTGCAGATGGTCTTGTAGCCGTTAGCTTTAGCATGGAATCTTTCGGCGCTCAACCACCGGCTGATCTCACCTTCACTTCCTCCGCTCCACGTTCAGTGTGGTCACACAACAACATTGAACTACGTGGCATGTTGGCTCTTTTTTAAAAGTGTCATGGAACGCTTGAAAACACCTAAGATCAAACAGAAACACAACTGTAAATCAAAGATTAATCGTCTCTTTGAGGAATCCCAACACTGTCCAGCTTATCTTACTTGTATCGTTCTAAAAATACTTTTTCACTTTTTTTATTTTTGCTGAATCACTTTAGATGAGAAACGAGGCTTCGTTTCATTTTGGTAGTGTAC
>JBBPBX010055787.1:0-22984 GCA_038048925.1 Garcialebias charrua
TTTCCTTTTCTGGACAAGACATCCCCCTCTCCACCTCTGTTACTAATCTTGGAATAAAAATGGACTCCAATCTTACATTTGAAAATCACATTAAGCTTCTGTTTAAAACTTGCTTCTTCCATCTTCGAAACATCTCTAGACTTCGCCCATCCCTAACTTTTTCCGATGCTGAGAAGCTCGTCCATGCTTTTGTCTCCTCCAGGCTCGACTACTGCAACTCCCTGTTTATTGGAATCCCTGGCAAAAACCTTCAGAAACTTCAATATATTCAAAACAGTGCTGCAAGGATCTTGTTGCGAGTTCGTAAATTTGAACATATTACGCCCATTCTTCATAACCTTCATTGGCTTCCTGTCGCCTACAGAATTCAGTACAAAACTGCTCTCATTACACATCAATGCTTACATGGAACTTCACCAGATTATCTGAAGGATATTCTTATTCCACACTCATCCACCCGGTCGCTGCGGTCACAGAACAGTAATCTCCTTCACATTCCGAGAACCAAATTAAGGACCATGGGAGACCGGGCTTTCAGTGTGGCTGCCCCCCGCCTGTGGAACTCTCTTCCTGACTGTCTGAGGGTCCCACAGTCTGTGGTTGACTTTAAGAGCGGCTTGAAGACCTTTCTTTTCAACCGAGCATACTCTGCCTCCTCATGATTCTACTTTTGATCTTAGTTGATACTGTTATTGATTTTACTTGTTTTATTACTTGTTTTATTGACATTTAATTTCTGTTGCACCGTGTAGCACTTTGAGATTTTCATTAATGAAAAGTGCGTTATAAATTGAATTCATAATTATTATTATTATTACACTGCCAACTGAAAAGTAACAAAAATGATCCTAAAAGGATGAAATTACAAAAATCAAAGGATTTATTTAATACTTTACGTACATATATTCTATTCGGCCACGAAATTAACAAAAAATAGAATGAACTTTTAATCCCTAAAACCACTTTTAAATCTCAAATACACGGGTGTGTCGCCACCGCATTTATACATAAAAGTAACCCAAATACATAAAACTAATGAGTCACCGTCGAATGGTCGACACAAAACACACAATAAAATCCTCCGGCCACGTTAATTTGGCTTGAAACAGCGGGGTTCTCTGCGGATTTATCCATTAGTAACCCAGCACAACCAACCAGCTGGACACAGAGTTGTTAGCGTCTATAGGTAGTCAACAGATTTAATGAAAAGTAACTAAAATACATAAAAATAACGACTCACCGTCAAATGGTCGACACAAAACACACAATAAAATCCTCCGGCCGCGTTAATTTGGCTTGAAACAGCGGGGTTCTCTGCGGATTTATGAAGACACCGAGCGCAGCCAGCTAGCCACAGAATTAGCCCCTGAGTTCACCTCTGACCCGGAAGATGTCAAGATGGAATAGTCCATTTTTAGTAGGGGGATAAAGAAATCGACCGTTTTTTTATTGCGTATTTAATGATCGTTTTCATCGTAACTATAATTATTTTTATGTTAAATGTACATTAACAAGCAGGATCAATGTTAGGGATGTAGGTGACTGGCCGGGGCCCCATGCTGATGGGATCCCCAGGCAACGGCATCATTTACCTACATGGTAGATCCGAGTCTGTTCTCCGCTCTGCCCCCCTCCTCCCTCCAACCCTCCCTCCTCTCTGCTCTTTATGGTGGGGAAAAAGGTAAAACAAGCAGCATAAGATCTTGTAAATAAGTTTATTGGTTTTTACTGATAGATAATTAGTTATTAGCGGTACTACATTTTAAATAAAAATAGCACAAATCCGCTTATGAATTATAAAAGTTAGTCAATCCACAAAAACGCTGACAAAAAGTTTAGGTCCACTGTAAGCGGATTAGCGCTTTAGCGCTATCTAGCGTTCATTTGCCCACCACTGGATTTCCTGAACGGAGGCGTGTCTCATGAACCCAGAGTAATAAGACCTGCCTCACATTCAGGAAATCCATTTCATAGTTTGTAGCCAGCTACAAAATGAGGACCAAGTGAGCAGCATTGTGACTAATAGCTAACCAGCTTTTCATCTAAACATGTCCGCTATGTGGAAGTATTTTACACTAGAAGCACCAAAAAGCAAGACAGCAATGTGTAATGTCTGCAGAGCCATAGCACCACATTAAACTAGGGATGCACAATATTATAATAATAATAATAATAATAATTTTATTTAAAAGTGCCTTTCAGGACACCCAAGGACACTTAACAAACCAATACAGTTCAAACATTATCATTATTATCGGCCTGGTATCTGTATCGGCCAATATTGATGTTAATTTTCAATACCGGCCACTCCCTTAAAATAACTCGCCAATATAAAAGGCGCTGTTTTTGCTGTAGTGACAGCACTACGTGATGACGTTGCAGCACAACGTGATGATGTTTCAAACTTTCCACGGCAACGCAACGCGATGACGTCACCCAAACTCACGGCGGATAGGAAAATTCAAAATGTCGGCCGGCAGAGTGGAAGTTTTATTTTTCGTTGGTGAGGATGTCGGATTTCAAAGATTTGTGGACTACGATGAACCTCACTGCATTATCCGCAGTCGGATATATTTTTCCGACGTAACATTACCGGAGTTACAACCATAATTTCCGACGACGTTGAGAAGCTAATAGCCGATAGCGCGTCTTGTTGGGTGAGTTTTACCACAGACATTTGGACGTTGTGTTAGCCCCGTTAGCATGATTAGTCTTACAGCACAATGGATATACAAAAACATGAACTTAAGAAGG
Organism: Garcialebias charrua; assembly: GCA_038048925.1. NCBI lineage: Eukaryota > Metazoa > Chordata > Actinopteri > Cyprinodontiformes > Rivulidae > Garcialebias > Garcialebias charrua. The sequence goes on from JBBPBX010055787.1 coordinate 2,755, forward strand.
CTGTCCTTCATGCATAGGAGTGCAGAGGATCCCACACTTCAGCTTGGAACCTGGAACAAGCCTCCACAAGTGAGACAGCATAGCAGGTGACTAATGCTAATAAATAACAGTTAACATTTTTCATTTAATATACAGTAAATTAAAGTGCTATGCATATCGTATGGCTGTTACTGAATATAATCACCAGCTCTTACAGCTGTTGCACAAGTTTTGTAGCAAATAAGCTTAAATAAGAGGGATATGTTCTGACAAAAGAACGTATATAAAGTATTGGTATCGGTATAGGTTATCGGCCAAATAAGTTTTAACATATCGGCATATTGGATATCGGCCAAAAATCTTATATCGTGCATCTCTACATTAAATTGTGTTCAAGTTAGTTGTACTTGGGACTTTCGAGCTCCGTGGCTTCAGCAGTGCGCTCGTCTTGCTCAATCCGCAGCAGGTAGCCCAACCCTGGTCAGCCACGCCCAATCTGCCTCACTCAGTCTGCCCTTCTTTGAGGAGGGGCAGACTGAGCACAGCTGACCGAAATCAGACCGCCTTCTTTGGACTGAACAAGAAGAACACAAATCCACAGAGCTCAAATGTTTACCGAGAAGTTGCTTCTTCTTCTTCTTCTTTGGGCTTTTCCCTTTTCAGGGGTCGCCAAAGCAAGGCATCCTCCTCCACCTCACTCTGTCCTCTGCATCCTCTGTCCTCACTCCAACTACCTTCATGTCCTCTCTAACTGCATCCATATATCTCCTCTTTGGCCTCCCTCTTTGTCTTTTTCCTGGCAGCTGCATTTCTAACATCCTTCTACCAATATACCCACTGTCCCTCCTCTGGACATGTCCAAACCATCTCAGTCTGGCCTCCCTAACTTTATCTCCCAGTTGTTTAACATGTGCTGTACCTCTGATGATCTCATTCCTGATCTTATCCATCCTTGTCACTCCTAAGGAGAACCTCAGCATCTTCATTTCTGCCACTTCCAGTTCTTTCTCCTGTCTTTTTGTCAATGACACTGTCTCCAGACCATACAACATAGCTGGTCTCACCACTGTCTTGTAAACTTTTCCTTTGACCTTTGCTGACACTTTTTGTCACAAATCACTCCTGAAACGTTTCTCCATCCACTACATCCTGCCTGGACTCTCTTTTTCACCTCTTTACCACATTTCCTATTTTCCTAAACAATGGACCCCAAGTACTTCAAGTCCTGCACCTTTCTGACCTCTGCTTCTTGTAGCCTCATAGTACATCCAGACCGAACGCGTTTTCAACTTCAGGAGCGTCCGGTTTACATGCAAAGTCAATGGGGAACGCGTCTTGGCCTCGGGCGTCACGTCACGTGCGTGTTGAGCGTGCTGGAAAGCGTTTTTCCGTGCACGTGAACCCGCGTCAGCCTCCAAAGCACGCCTTGATCATGCTGAAGATTTCGCCGTTCAAACTCGTGAACGCGTGTGTCAACCAATCAGGGAGAGTCGGGGGGAGAAGAGAGGGGGAGAGTCCCTATGTGACGCGGAAACGAGGGGACGGGTATTGCGCAACTATGTGACGTATTGTTTGTGGGACACAGAAAAAACCCGCAAAGTCGTGTACTATGGAAGAGAAACTCATTGTAGCTGTGTGTTCGCGACAAGTCCTTCACGACCAGTCAAGTCTGCTCTACAGAGACAGAAATAAAAAGCTCCTTGCCTGGCGGAGTGCAGTGAGGAACTCGGTATACCGGTAAGCTCCTCCCACACCCCCCGCCGCCACACCGCCGCAGCTTCTCGTTCTGGTCTGGACACCACTGTGGGTCCAGTGCGTCCACTTGCGTGCGTGACGAGCTTTTTTGAAGTTGAAACGCTGTTCGGTGTGGATGTACCATCACTGTTCCACTGGCCTCGCTCTCATTCACACACATGTACTCTGTCTTACTACGGCTGACTTTCATTCCTCTTCTTTCAAGTGAATACCTCCACCTCTCCAAGTTCTCTTCCACCTGTTCCCTGTTCTCACCACAGATCACAATGTCATCTGCAAACATCATAGTCCATGGGGATTCCTGCCTGACCTCATCTGTTAGTCGGTCCATCACCAGAGCAAACAAGAAGGGGCTCAGAGCCGATCCTTGATGCAATCCCACCTCCACCTTGAAGCTATCTGTCACTCCTACAGCACATCTCACCACTGTCCTGCTGTCTTCATACATGTCCTGTACCAGTCTAACATACTTTTCTGCCACTCCAGATTTCCTCATGCAATACCACACCTCCTCTTGGTAATAATAATAATAATAATATGAATTCAATTTATAATGCACTTTTCATTACTGAAAATCTCAAAGTGCTACACATATTGAATGCTACACACATTCATAAACCGGTAGCGGCAGACTACCATGCAAGGTGCTTTCCAGTCCTTGGTACCCTGTCATATGCTTTTTCTAAATCCACAAACACACAATGGAGTTCTTTCTGACCCTCTCTGTACTTCTCTATCAACATCCTCAAAGCAAAGATGGCATCTGTGGTGCTCTTTCTTGGCATGAAACCATACTGCTGCTCACAGATAGTCACCTCTTGTCTAAGCCTTCCTTCCACAACTCTCTCCCAGATCTTCATCGTGTGGCTCATCAACTTAATTCCCCTGTAGTTGCTACAACTCTGTACATCACCCTTGTTCTTAAAAATGGGAACCAGCACACTTCTTCTCCATTCTTCAGGCATTTTCTCACCCTCAAATATTCCATTAAATATTTGAGTCAAAAACCTCACTGCCACCTCTCCAAGACATTTCCAAACCTCCACTGGTATGTCATCAGGTCCTACTGCCTTCCCCTTCTTCATTCTTTTCAGAGCTTTCCGGACTTCACCCTCACTAATCTTTCCCACTTCCTGGTCCACAGTTTCTATGACCTCCACTCTTCTTTCTCTTTCATTCTCTTCATTCATTAGCTCCTCAAAGTAATCCTTCCATCTTCCCATCACACTCTCCTCACTTGTTAGAACATTCCCATTCCCATCTTTAATAGGCCTAACTAGGGATGCACCGATACCAGATTTTTGAAAACCAAGTACAAGTACAAGTACTTACATTAAAGTACTTGCCGATACCAAGTACCGATACAAGTACTAATTAATATTTTTTTTAATCATTCTAATTAACTTAAACTGTTTATTTTCATTAGACACTTCAAACGTAAATAAACAAAGTACATTACTTTGGAACGAGTTACCGTTGCTCATCAAACAGGCCCCCTCCCTCTCGGTTTTCAAATCCCGGTTAAAAACTCACTACTACTCCATCGCTTTCAATGCCAGCTGATGTGTACTGGATCGTTTGATTTATGATCTGCAATGTTTTTATGTTTTTCGTGTTGTACTTCATTGTATGTGTTGCCTGTTGCGTGTTTGTTTGTCCAGCACTTTGGTGGACTTGTTCCTGTTTAAAGTGCTTTATAAATAAAATGGTATGGTATGGTATGGTATGGTATTACTATTGGTAATCTGTAAAGTATGTCCAAACTTGTACAAAAAATAAAATGTTTTACATTTGAACTCCTACATAGTCAATGAAATTAAATGAAACTGGTATCGGGTCCTGTAGTATCGGAGCCCTTTTATGAGTATGAGTACGAGTAAACGCACATGGTATCGGACCGATACCCGATACTGGTATCGGTATCGGTGCATCCCTAAGCCTAACCTGCTGCACATCCTTTCCAGCCTGATCCCTCTGTCTTGCCAATCGGTACAAGTCCTTCTCGCCCTCTTTAGTGTCCAGTCTCCCATATAACTCATTGTACGCCCTCTGCTTTGCCTTAGCTACTTCCCTCTTTGCTCTATGTCCCATCTCCTTATATTCCTGTCTCCTCTCTTCAGTCCTCTCACAGTCATATTTCTTCTTGGCTAATCTCTTTCTTTGAATGGCGTCCTGCACTTCACTATTCCACCACCAGGTTTCCTTATCATCCATTCTCTGTCCAGATGACACACCAAGTACCTTCCTACCTGTCTCTCTAATTACTGTTGCTGTAGTAGCCCAGTCACTTGGAAGCTCTTTCTTACCACCCAGAGCCTTTAACAGCTCGTCTCTGAATTTCTCACAACATTCTTCCTTCTTTAGCTTCCACCATTTGGTCTTCTTCTCTGGTTTTACTCTTTTTCTCTTCTTCGCAACAACAGTCATTCTACACACAACCATCCGATGCTGTCTGGCCACGCTCTCCCCTGCCACAACCTTACAGTCTCCAATCTCCCTCAGGTTTCCTCTTCTACACAGAATGTAATCGACCTGTGTACTCCTTCCTCCACTCTTATAGGTCACTCTATGAGTGACAGGAGGTGGAACATCTGGAGAGTTGGTGCAAAGAGAATAACCTTCACATGAATGTGAAGAAGACGAAGGAGATGATTGTGGACTTCAGAAGGAACAAACACACCCACACCCCACTGTATATAGGTGGATCTGCGGTGGAGGTGGTCTCCAGCTACAAATACCTGGGTGTACACATGAATGATAACCTCAGCTGGAGCAATAACACCACCAGCCTGATCAAGAAAGGTCATCAGAGACTCTACTTCCTCAGACGGCTGAGACGAGCCGGTCTGAGAAGCTCAGTCCTCACCTCGTTCTACAGGTGTGCAGTGGAGAGCGTCCTGTGCTCCAGCATCAACGTGTGGCATGGAGGCTGCACAGTTGCAGAGAGGAAAGCTCTACAAAGAGTGGTGAAGGCTGCACAGAAGTCTGTGGGAGTCAGTCTCCCCACCATCACAGACATTTACACCTCCAGATGCAGAAAAAGAGCCACCTGCATCATGAAAGACCTCACTCACCCAGCACACTCACTCTTTGCACCACTCCCCTCGGGACGGAGGTTGAGGAGCATCAAATGTAGAACCACTAGACTGAGGAACAGCTTCTACCCTGAGGCTGTCAGACTCATGAATAAATAAATAATAAGAATAAACACTGCAAAATGTCACATCATGCTGATGCTGATCTGTTTCTTGTTGCTGCGTTCATCTGTGACCATCTGCTCATGTTCGTGCTGCTGTTTATAATGATGTTTTTCTACTACATTAGGGCTTAGTGTATTACTAGCTGATGTCTCTCTTAGTTAATCCTAGATGTTATTATTGTTTTTCTCTTGCATTTGTTGTTGGATGTAACTGGGACCCTGTGTACATAATCTCGTTTTCAACACATGTACTACATGCGGTGCAAATGACAATAAATTCTCTCTGACTCTGACTCTGACTATGTTCCTCCCTCTTTTGGAAATAGGTATTGACTATAGCCATTTCCATTCTCTTGGCAAAATTCACCACCATCTGTCCTTCCTGGTTTCTTTCCTTGACACCAAACCTACCCATCACTTCCTCATCCCCTCTGTTTCCTTCACCAACATGTCCATTCAGGTCTGCTCCAATCACCACTCTTTCCTCCCTGGGAATACTCTCTATCACTTCATCCAAATCTTTCCAAAATTTATCTTTCTCCTCCCCATCACATCCAACCTGTGGAGCATAACCACTTACTATGTTTAGCATCAGACCTTCTACTTCTACCTTTAGACACATCACCCTATCTGACACTCTCTTCACCTCTACTACATTCTTTGCCAACTCCTCCTTCAGGACCACCCCTACTCCATTTCTCTTTCTATCCACACCATGGTAAAACAGTTTAAACCCTGCTCCAATACTGCGAGCCTTGCTGCCCTTCCACTTGGTCTCTTGGACACATAAAACATCTACCTTTCTTCTCTGCATCATGTCAGCCAGCTCTCTACCTTTGCCTGTCATTGTCCCCACATTTAGAGTTGCAACCCTCAGTCCTACATTCTTCACTTTCCTCCTCTCCCTCTGTCTCCTGACACGTTTTCCTCCTCGGCGTCTTCGACTAACAGTAGTACAATTTCCGCCGGCACCCTGTTTGTCAACAGCACCGGTGGGTTAGCTCTAACTTTCGTTATGGATGGACATTGGAAAAATGTCCCAGCATGTAATCCTGGGTCAACCAAAGAACTGGACCAAGGAGGCTGGTCAGTGGAGCACTGGCCTGTGTGAGTGCCACAAAGACATGGGAGACTGTAAGTACTTAAGCTGGGTTTATACTAGCGTCTCATGTCTTTTACCCCCCGTTGAGTGAACCCAGCGCTGACGTGTGTCACCGACCGCATTGAGTGTTTATACCTCTTTAAGACGTGGGGATAATCCCTCCCTCTTCCCTCCCACTGCATACGTCACGCGCACTCACACTGCATACGTCACACGCACGTTGGCTGTTGCCGGAAAGAGGAAGTAATTTCAACAGTTCACTACGAAGAAAATGTATTCGCAGGCGGCAAAAGAGATGCTTCTCAGGTTGGATGACGAGTCGGAGGACGAGGATGAAGAAAATGACCTTATATTAATGTTATTGACCGCGAACATGGAAATACGACGCGAACGGCGTTGGCACGTTCGCCCGCTGAACAGGACCAGATCTACACAAGGCGAGTTTAGCTTGTTGGTTCAGCAGATGCGGGAGATGGATGACGAGACACACTTTTCATATTTTCGAATGTCCGCTGCTCGTTTTGATGAACTTGCCCACCGGATCTCCCCTCACCTGCAGCACGCACCGACGCACAGCGCACCGGTCTCTGCCCCGGAGAGACTGGCTGTGACGCTGCGGGTCCTGGCTTCTGGGTGCTCATTCACTGCCATCGCTGCCAGTTATAAGCTGGGGAAGGCTACTGTATGCTCTGTACGCCCATATGGAGGTAAGATGCAATATAATTAATGTCAGTACTGATGTTATATTTGCACTTTATTTTGTAATTTTATGAAACATATTACTGTAAGAACTACCGGTATCTAAAACAGTGGCGGGGTCACGTGCTGCGGGGTCACGTGCTGCGGTGTCACGTGCTGCGGTGTCATAGACCATATATGGACATCCAAACAAAAAACGCCCACAAACTTTGAACCAATCACACGCTGCGAGCCGCATCGTCGGCTTCGAGAGTTCTGTTTGGGGGCTATGTACACGACGCCTATGCACCGGGGGATCACAGCGGGTGTGCGGCCAAAAGTTGCGCAATGTTTGCTCACTCAACGGGGGGTAAAAGACGTCCGACGGGCCGTCGTGCCAAGTATAACAAGGCCTTTACTGTGATACGAACTGAGAAACTCTTAAACAAAGCTTTCTTAAAAACTGGTCCAAATAATGTTAAATCTGAGCCCGTAAACTCAGTCGTTCTGTGTCTGTGAGGGGATTGAGAGCTGTATGTGTACATGTACGCAGGTTGTTTGGCCTGTTGCTGCCTCCCAGTGTTTACTTGTAAGGTGACCAGTGCAGCTGGAGCATGTCCCTGTCTGCCTCTGCTGGACTGGATCAGCTGTGTGCCTCCAGCCACTCTGGGAGCGATACGGCATCCAGGTACAACATTTACCATTCACTGAACTATACCAGAAAGGTCACATACAAGTAGTGAAAACAGTTTAACATCCTGTGTAAGTGCTTTATTTATCTATTCATTCATTCATTTGTTTGTTTGTTCAGTTATTTGTTTGTTAATTTATTCATTTATTTACTTACTTGTTTTTATCAGAGTCCAGAAATTCCATGAGACAATCAACTACACTTTATCATATTGTATAAAATCATATTCCATATCATCTTGCAGCACCTACTGTAATAAATCATATATCCAGTATCAGAATGTATTGTTCTGTTTCATATTATATACCATAGGTCATAGGATATTGGATTAAATAATATCTTATTGTTTTGTATAGACCATATCATTTCAAAACACAACATATTGTAAAAGTGTCCTTGGGTGTCCTGAAAGGTGCTTCTAAATAAAATGATGATGATTAATATTATTATTATTATTATTATTATTATTATTATTATTATTATTATTATTATTATTATTATTATCATTATATCATATATTATTGAAATCATAAACAAAATATTTTATTGTATGGTATTAAATCATATCATATTGTATAATATCACTTTGTATTTTATCATATCAGGATATTGTATCACATTATATTCATATATATCATAAAATCACAACATATATTGTGTAAACCATATTGTATTGTATCAAATCATCATTTATTATATCACTTGGCATCATATTGTATCATATTGAATTTATCTTGTCATCATACCATACCATATATCTTAATGTATCATAACATTGTATTATAATATACAGTATAATATATCATTCATATATCATATCACAACATACTGTATATCATATTGTATTATCACATATTGGGTGGTAACATATTACATAACTTCAAGTATCACATTGCATCATATTGTATCAAATCCTACTATATATCATATCACAACATCACATTTTTTTCATTCATTCATTCAACCTTTATTTAGTCAGGTAAATCTTATCGAACCTCATGGGCTCATTTACGAAAGCGACCTGCTAAAACTAAAGAACGATGAACAGCAATGGTAGAATTTCCTTAAACAATAAACAGTAAACAAACAATAAGTAGAATTTCCTTAAACAATAAACAGTAAACAAACAATAAACAATAGAAAAACAAAAGAGAGAAGAAAGAAAAAAAAGAAAGAAATACTTTTTTTTTTAAAACAAAGTATCAAAAAACTAGCAAAACATAAGGTAGACGTATAAAAATCAAAGACAGGAACAAATCTGCATTGGTTTTTGCCAGGATTCCAACAGATTCTGGCATATTGTATTGCATCTTGTCATATTGTATTATTTATTAATTAATTAAATTAATTCATTTTAAAAGACAATACAAAACAGTCCCATATATGATATCATGCAAAATATACAAATGAAAGGTAGCAGAAAGAAGAAAAAAACCTTATTATATTTGCCCCTTTTTCAAACAATTAGTTCAAACAAAAATAATCTTCAGTAACATAATACTGTATATCAAATTGCATCATATTATTTTGAATTGTAAGTAAGTAAATATTATTTATATATCACCTTTTACAGGTCAGAAACCCCAGTGCTTTACAGAATATAAGACATAAAAACACAAAAGATAAAAGATATTGATATAAAATAAAGATATTGTATCAAATCCTATCATTTATCATATCAAATGACATCATATTGTATCTAGTCACATCATATCATAATATCATATATCTTTCAGATCATTTTATAACATACATTGTATCATATCATAACATATATCATTAATATAATAACATATAATTTCATAACATATCATAACATCATACTATATCAAAACATATAATTTATCATTCATATCATATTATAGTCATATAACATATATCACAATGTATTGTATCAAAACGTATCATATATCATCACATGACATCACATTGTATCATAATGTATCATATCACAGCCTATATCACAACATATTGTATCAGAACATATTGTATCATAACATAGTGTGTCATAACATATTGTATTATAGCATATCATATTGTAACATTATACCATATCAAAACATATAATTTATCATTCATACCATATTATAGTCATATCATAACATATATCCCATTGTATTGTATCAAGACGTATCATATAGCATCACATGACATCACATTGTATCATATTGTAACAAATAACCTATATCACAACATATCATATCAAAACATATTGTATCATAACATATTGTGTCAAAACATATTGTATCATAACATATTGTATGAAAACATATTGTATCATAACATATTGTATCATATCATACTGTATTGCAAGATATTGTCTATCATATTGTATGATAATATATCATACCATACCATACCATACCATACCATTTTATTTATAAAGCACTTTAAACAGGAACAAGTCCACACCAAAGTGCTGAACAAACAAACAAGCAAAAGGCACCACAGACAATGAAGTACAACATGAAAAACATAAAAACACTGCAGATCAAAATAAAATGATCAAACACCAATCAGCGGGTGTTGAAGGCAACAGAATAGTAGTGAGTTTTTAACCTGAATTTGAAAACTGAGAGGGAGAGGGCCTGTCTGATGAGAAGCGGTAACTCGTTCCAGAGTCTAGGGCCAGCTACAGAGAAGGCCCTGTCACCTCTGCGCTTAAGACGAGTTTCTGAAATTAGCAGAAAGAAGTTAAAAGAAGGAAAAAATGTAGTTGGCAGAAATAATCTAAAAGGAGCACAAAAAACGTTGAAAAAACAGCTACAATTTGCTTAAAGTAGCTGATTTTTGCTTTTTTTTTGCACATGGAAGGTGAAAGGTGAACCAGAAAAAAAAGTGAAATGAGCAGTAAAAGGTTGTAAACAGATCTAAAGATTTTAAGGCTGTAAAATGAGCTCAATTCATTTTCTATCAGAAAAATTGGCAGAAAAGGCCAAAAATTTCTATAAGCTAAAGTTGCACCAATATCAAAAGTCACAACACCCTTCTCCTGAACGTTTTGACATATGATTTGTTGAAATAGCACAAAAAATTGTTTAACGAGAAAGATGCCAAAAAACGTAGAAACATGGATCACAATATTGTATTGTGAATGCTTCAAAAACATTCACACAACTTTGATTTTTGGTCCATATTTGGTAATAACTTTTATTTGAGAGAAAAAAAAGTTGTTTTTTTTTAAATAAAATGTTTAAAAAAAAAAATTAAAGTATGTGTTGCAGGTTTTCTTGACCAAACATTTATTTTACAGATGATTGGATGTTAAAATGATTTTGCTCTGTCTGGCATTAAATGTGGTTAACTTTGAACTAAGTATGGCCTAAGTAGTAAGGACTTTGGATGTGTGTCAACCCACTCCACTTACTATTTTAAAGTTTTCCTTTCTCGCTCTGTCTCCCTCAGACTATCTTCAGAATCATAGTGCTCGGGATCTGGGACTACATCGAAAACAAAGTGGAGGTTTGTACTGGTGCATTCACAAAGCAAGCCCAGTATATGATCCTTTTCAGATACTTATTTCAATTTGATAAGACTGTGAGAACTACATTCATTCAACCTTTATTTAGGCAGGTTAATCCCATTGAGCCTCGAGGACTCATTTACAAGAGAGTCCTGGATGTTTACATTGTAATAGTACAACATTAAATACATAAGAAATTTACTTCTTGGTTTTCTTACTGTAAATTATGAGGTACTCATTACTACTTACAGTACACATTTGTACAAGAATGAAGCTGGGAAGCTAAATCTTTACACAAATACTGAAAACGAAGTGAAACATCAGTTCCCTTTCAGTCAAGTTCTCTCGGTGCAACATACTTGTCATGGGAATTGCGCCCCCGTGCGATTACCTGAAGGAATGCATTCACGCCTTTTATGGCAGGGGGCGTCACCCCGCGTCAGAGGTACCGCCTTTTAGGTACTTAAGCGACTGACGCCCCTCCAACTGTCTCTTTTTTGCCCTTCACCTCGCAAAACCTGAACTACCTCTCTTCGCAGGACTTCTCTGCTGCTCCATCGCTCAACCTGAGGTGAGCTTGCTCCCTGCACAGAGCGCACAGAGAATTTTTCCCTGCGTACTGCTGGACTAGCGAAAGCCAGTCTAGCACATTTCTATAACCTCGAAGTTTTCTCCACAGGTTGCTTCACTCCACGGCGTTATAACTGCGCCACAACCGCTAACATCCTAGCGAGCTTGCCAGCGAAAGCGACACGACGGAGGAGACACTTGAACAAAGAAGAAAAAGGATTCTGGAAGGACTCGCTCGCCTTATCTCGGACATGCCTCCGGAGAAAGGAAAGTGAAAGACAAAACTTCAAAGGAAAACCAGCGGGACGGCGAGCCCAACCTCGCGCGCCTGTCCCAGCGGCTGTGGATTTTACCTCGCAGCAACGGACACCCATGAGGCCTGTCCAGTCTGCCTGGGGATATTTCATGCAAGACAAGCTCTGGACGCACCCGATTCTTGCCCACACTGCAGTCAGATGCTGGATGCGGTGCTATGGCATCGGGTGGACCTCGTGGCCAAGGCCATGGGAAGCTCGGCTGGACCACAGGACCCAGACACCACATAGACCCTCACTCCAACCCCAGAGCTTGAGAACATGGCTCTACACGACAGCACGCGCGTCGAATGGGGCGACAGCCCTGACCCGCTCACTCCCATGGTGGACCTAACAGTCGAGTTCGACACCAGAGGCATGATGAATTAAGACGAGATCTCCATCTCAGCCTCGGGCGAATTTTCAGTGGAGGAACCAGAGCTTGAGATCGAGGATCCGGGAGAGGACCTCTCCAAGACCCAGGTACCTGTGCTCCCTGAAACGGATTTTTCTATTCCTGCCCTGTTCGACCTGTGCCACAGAGCAGCAGACGCATTGCACATCCCCTGGCCAGAACCCCCGCCTTGTCAACAGGTCACGAGGCTGGCGGGGAATTACTTTTATTCAAAACAGCAGGCAGCAATGAGGCAAAGGATGCCAGTGTTCCCGGACTTCCTTATGGAACTAACACGCACCTGGTCTCAACCACGAGCGCCCATGCTCCTTCCTCTCTCACAGTTCCTCAACGTGGAAGGGATGGATGAGGTGGGAATAGCCAACGCGCCTCAGATTGAGGACACACTGGCGTCCCACCTAGCTCCCAAGTCATCTGGGACAAAACAGACTCTCCCCAGCAAAGCTTGCAGAGCCTCGGCGTCTCTCCTCGAGAAGTGCTACAGAGCTCAAGGACTCGCGGCGCGCGCGATGAACGCATCCGCAATGATGCAGGCTTACCTTGCAGAAAAACTCCAAGAACTGCAGGTAACCTCGGATAAGCAAGCTGCTGCCGACTTACTGGATGAAGCCCGCAGAGCAACAGATTTCGTTCTCCGTATGATGGGGTCAGCTGCTGTAGCTCAGGGCAGAGGTATGGCGGAAGTGGTCATTGCGATCCGCCACCTGTGGATGACGCTGACGGATTTACCGGAGGGACAAAAGGTGCCTTTTCTCCACCATTCAATAGAAACGGAGGGGCTATTTGGTCAGACTTTGGAGCGAATCCGGACCAAGCTGGACCAAAGGCGCAGGCAGGCTGAAGCTCTCAGGGTGGGCATTCCCCGTCTGAGTTTCGCCCCCCCCGGGAGCCTGCTGGAGGCAGACCTGCACAGCCTCGGCACCGCTCGATGACGCGTGCGCCACCGCAGAAGCGGCCTGCATACGAGGAAGAACCTCGGCAAAGACCCCCTCCGAGCCAACCTCGCTCCGAGCATGCATGGAGCAAAAATAGGTTCGTCCCACGCCAGGCGAGCAGGCATAGGGCCTCCTCAGCTAACCGGGACACCCGACAAAAACGTGCCTGATGAACCAGGCCCACGTTTACCTTTTAGACGACCTCCCGCCCACGCGGTAACGGGAATGTTCGCACCTTGTTCAGACTTTATTTGTAGCAAAGTACAAATGGCTGAAAATTCTGTTGCATGCACAAACCATGCTCTCCCTGCTGTGAGTGACATCAAATCATGTATGTCGTTGCACATAAGCACAAATAAAGATCATAAAGCAGCACACCCCGTTTTATTGACTATTAAAACAACAACAGTAACAACAACAACAACAACAACAACAACAACAACAACAACAACAACAACAACAACAACAACAACACCAAAACAAATATTTTCAACAGTACAGGCCTCTCTTGCCTGTCAGCCGTCATAAGTCAAGTCAAGTCAATTTTATTTCTATAGCACAGTTAAAACAGATAAACTGTTATCAAGGTGCTTCACACACACAACATAAAAGAGGTTTAAAAATTTACAGAAACCGTAACACACATCACTAGTAACAATCATGATATTAATAGCAGTAAAAGTAAATAAAAATGTATAAGAACAATATTAAAACGAAAAACACAGTAAAAAAGCACAGTAAAAAAAAAAAAATATATATATATACAGTACACTAGGTCAGCTCACACAGTATGAAACACCAGAGAGAACAGATGAGTTTTTAGCAGGGATTTGAACATGTGAAGGGAGGAGGCCTGTCTAATGTTGAGGGGCAGGTTGTTCCAGAGTTTGGGGCCGGTGACTGAAAATGCTCGGTCTCCACGGAGCTTCAGTCGAGTTTTTGGGACCGCCAAGAGCATCTGATCAGATGATCTCAGGGCCCGCGGTGGAACATATGGTTCCAGCAGCTCGGAGAGGTAGAGGGGAGCGAGGCCATTTAGACATTTGTAGGTCAACAACAGGATTTTAAAGTCGACTCTAGTTCGCACGGGGAGCCAGTGCAGGGAGGAGAGAACAGGTGTAATGTGCTCAAACCTACGTGTACCGGTTAAAAGCCGGGCTGCTGCATTTTGCACGAGCTGAAGGCGTGAGAAGGAGGCCTGACTGATCCCAGCATACAGTGCATTACAATAATCCAGGCGGGTTGTGATGAATGCATGGATTAGTGTCTCAAGATCAGGTCTGGACAGCACCGGCTTGAGCTTAGCTACCTGCCTCAGTTGGAAGAAGCTCTTCTGGAGAACGGAGCTGATTTGTTTGTCGAACTTAAGGTCCGAGTCGAAAACCAACCCAAGATTTCTTACAGAGTGCTTGAGATAGGGCTGGAGGGAGTCCAAGTTTATGTGATCAGAGGCGGCAGCTGAGCTAGGGCTGAAGATGATGACTTTCATTCAACCTTTATTTAGTCAGGTAAATCTTTTGAACCTCATGGGCTCATTTACGAAAGCGACCTGCTAAAACTAAAGAACAATGAACAGCAGTGATAGAATTTCATTAAACAATAAACAAACAAACAATAAACAATAGAAAACAAAAAGAGAGAAAAAAACAAAAGATTTTTTTTTTTTTTTTAACAAAGTATCAAAAAACTAGCAAAACATTATAAGGTAGACGTATAAAATCAAAGACAGGAACAAATCTGCATTGGTTTTTGCCAGGATTCCAACAGATTCTGAAAACCATTTAGGGAGGTCAGGGCCGAGAGCTTCAGATCTTTTTGTAAGATATTCCATGAAGCAGGAGCAGAGTAGGAGAAGGCCCTTTTTCCAAGTTCAGTCCTCACTGACGGAACACTGCAGGTAATCATGTCCTGAGAGCGCACACTGTAGCTGCACTCACGCAAAGACATGTAGGAGGATGTATGACTTCATGACTTCAGTCTTCTGGTCATTAAAACTTAGGAAGTTTGAAGCCATCTAAGTCTTAATGTCGTCCAGACATTCTAGGAGAGGGTGGAGGGAGCCTGCATTAGCTAGTTTCAGTGGCAGGTAGATCTGGCAATCATCCACGTAACAGTGGAATGAAATTCCATGTTTTCTTAGGATGGTCCCCAGTGGGAGCATGTAGAGCGTGAACAAGGGGGGGGGGCACATCCCCCTACCTCACGGCTCATGGGGTGTTAGTCTATTCAATAAACCCCAGCAGGGTGCCTCAGGGCCTGTCTCTAGGGGACAGATCCAGAGGTGTCTGCGAACAGACCCCCCACCTTTCGCGAAGACAGGTGAGAGAGGACACGTGTTCCAGCCCCCGCTCCATGGTGAACGAGGGGCCGGTCAATACACTAACCAGACGAACACGTGACATGTTCGCACCACAGGAGAGCACGTCAACAGATTCTAAGGATGGAGGAGTCACAACGGACGCTAGCATGTGA
This sequence comes from Garcialebias charrua, assembly GCA_038048925.1. Taxonomy (NCBI): domain Eukaryota; kingdom Metazoa; phylum Chordata; class Actinopteri; order Cyprinodontiformes; family Rivulidae; genus Garcialebias; species Garcialebias charrua. The sequence continues at coordinate 18,307 of JBBPBX010055787.1, forward strand.
TCATGTTACTGTGGGTGTAGACGAATCGGAGTCGAACCAGATTTCTCTTCCTGTTTTTGAAAGGAAACTGGGCTCCTTATCAACAAATGATCTTAAGTCTGCCGGTCACAAAGGACCATCTCCACGTTCACACGTTGTAGCTGCCCCTTTATTATTCACGAAGGACACACAACGCCCAAGTGGTGAACGAGCAGCACGTGACTTCCCTCACAAAGCTGCATCAGACTTGTTCCCACACAACATTATCCCACTGGGTGAGACACCAAATGGAATTAGGAGGTCTGCTCGTTTACAAAAACTGCAGCCCCTCAATCCAATACATCCTGTTTTGGAGGGAAATAATAAGCTCCTTGCTCCAACTCGATCTAATAAAATTAATAGACTTCATCTGTCTTCGACGAAACTCGATCAGTGTGGTCTGTTAACACATCAACGTGAAGGCCCTCTCCCCAACCTGGTGGACCCTCAAAGGCTCACACAGGACGTTGCAGTCCAGCCACTTAGGCCAGGGACTGGAACTAATCCCAGCCTGTTAGCTGAAAAGGACAGGCTGATGGCTTCGGGCCTACCGGAGAACGTGGTGAAAACCATACAGAATGCCGGTGCTGGGTCAACACAGTCCTTATGCGCGCAGAAGTGGCGCATTTTCGAAGCCTGATGCTCAGAAAGGAATATTATTCCTTATGCTTGCGACCTGGCTCAGCTCCTTACCTTCCTTCAGGATCTACTGGAAAAGGGTCGTTCTTATTCAACGATTAAAGTGTTCCTTGCAGCTATCTCTGCTTGTCACGAGGGCTGGGGACACAGGACTCCTGGAGCTCATCCAATCATAATGAGATATATGAAAGGTGTGCTTCGAACCAAGCCACCCAGCAGGACCTTGACCCCTGGTTGGGATCTTGGCCTGGTCTTGGGGGCTCTTTGCGACCCGCCATTCGAGCCTCTGAGCGAGATTAAGATAGATCTTCTATCTTATAAAACTGCTCTTCTCCTGGCTCTTTGCTCGGCGAAACGCGTGGGTGACCTCCACGCTCTATCTGTACATCCGTTATGTACCATATTCGCCCCTGACGGGTCAAAGGTCACCCTGAGGCCTAATCCCGCTTATACTCCCAAGGTCTTGACCTTGAACCATAGGAGTCTAGACTTTGACCTCTCCTCCTTCCCACCTGCCCCTGTCCTTACTCAGGAACAGGAGAGACTAAAGGCTCTCTGCCCTGTGAGGGCTTTACGCACTTACATACAGAGAACAGCCGAATGGAGGGAAACAAACCAACTGTTTGTCTGCTTTTCCGCACCTGCTACAGGAAAGGCCCTATCAAGACAGCGCCTCTCACATGCTGCGAACTGGAGCTCATTAAACAAAGTACTACAGTTTGGATGTTACTACGTGTGATGTCACTCAAGCTGTTCTTTCTAATACACAATAGAAAGTAGCTTTGAGATGCCTACTGGTCAAAGGCAGACGTTCACACTAGCAGGCATTTTACTGAGCATTTCAAGGGCGTGAATGGATTACGTTCCCATAGCCAGTATGTTGCACCGAGAGAACTTGACTGAAAGGGAACTGAAAGTTATGCACCATAACTCATGTTCCCTGAAGGAAGGGAACGAGGTGCAACATATCTGGCCCTTTTCAATGCTGAAAGCTCGGTGAAGTGCAATTTTGGAGACAGTTGGAGGGGCGTCAGTCGCTTAAGTACCTAAAGGGCGGTACCTCTGACGCCCCCCTGCCGTAAAAGGCGTGAATGTATTCCTTCAGGTAATCACGCGGGGGTGCAATTCCCATAGCAAGTATGTTGCACCTCGTTCCCTTCCTTTAGGGAACATGAGTTATGGTGCTTAACTTTCAGGTTTCATCCAAAGGAAAAAACACACACATGCTGAACCATTTTGTTTTAATAAATTAGATTCAAAAGTAAATTAGTTATTTTTGCCAAACATGATTTGATGTGAATCAGTAACCAGTTATATGCTGATTATGTGGAAACCCTTAGGTCAGGGCTATTCAAATGACGGTCCGGGGGCCAAATCAGGCCCACGGGTGAGCTCAGTTCGGCCCACCAATGGGTTTGTTTTTAAATGAAACTAGATTTTAAACCATCAAACAAACTTAATGACAATAACTCTTAGCTCTTGGCTTTCAGTAACTGTGCCCCATCCCCACCCCTGAGCACTAGTTGACTAATAGTTTTCAGTCTTCTATCATAGAACTGGTTCAAGCTTGAGGTTTGTGTCGGTGTGATTGAATGGAACCTTTGGTTTAGAGAAGATGTGGCCTGTATAAAAAACTGCAACATTCTTGTGCTTACATCTTCAGGTATTTGACGGTGCAGTCATTGTGCTTTCTCTTGCCCCAATGGTGGCCTCAACAGTGGCCAATGGGCCCAGCAGCCCCTGGGACGCCATCAGCCTCATCATCACCCTACGCATTTGGAGGGTGAAGAGAATCATTGATGGTAAGCAAGATAAATCCTCGTTGGTCAATCGAAGTCATGAAGTAAACTTGTAAGACTGATTATTGTTGTCAAAAAATGCCAAGCTGTCTAAACCAATAAGATTGTGGATGTGCAGGAAAATCAGCTGGCCATGCCCACATTCTTTTGATGATTATACAAATTGTTTACAATTCAGGACAATACAGCTATCGATCATCCTTCAGAGTAAATTCCTGCCTCTCGGCAGCTCTAACTCTTGTTGACAGTCACGGTATGGTTAAGTAGATTCAAAGAAACATAATGAATGGAAAGGATTTCTGTCCATATGCTAATGGAGGCCGGTTCGATATCTGTTCAGAGGTCACCCTCATGATGCTCTCTGACTGCAGAATCAGCTGCAACCAAAACACACAGGAACTCAGTGTGCAGCTGATTCATCTTTAACTGGATGATACACGACGGACGTTTTACCCTTCAGGTCTGTCGTTACGGTGAATGACTTTTTATATTATTAGGTAAAAGTCTGCTTGTTATGCATATAGATGACTTAATTTTTAATATTATCATGCCCCCACAAAGCAAAATGTGGGTGTGTTTTTTTCCTTGAGAATATTTATGTGTGTTCATGTGTCTGTTAGCAAAAATATCTGACGAACTACTGAAAAGATCACAATAAAACTTTCAGAAAGTAATCATTGGATGTACATCAACTGATTAACTTTTGGAGTCTCCGCTATTTTAGATGGTCGCTAGCTACAGCCACTCAAATTTTGAAAACACAAAAATGGTTATAATTCAGTAAGAGCTCAAATTTGATGTAGTAGTGGCCACTAATACATTGCAAGAGACTATCTGATATAGAATCTAAATTGATATGACTCCATTAAGTTTGCAACATAACATGATCTTAGTTTAAACATGCATACCTGGCATAAAAAAAAACATTTAATTAAACTGTAACAAACATTATTGTGAAAACTGACTCTAGTACATCACAGATTTTTCTTTGTGAAACACACTCGCCATTTATTTCTCTTGAGTTATTTTTTTGTATTTTATCATTCAACTGCTGCACTGGTTTCCAGAGAGTAAAGTGTTGATTTTTCTGCTGCCCAATTCAAGCTGTTCAGTTTGATATTTGTGAGTGATCGAGCTGCCTTGTTAGGTAGGCAGTGGCACCCATCGGAGAGAGAAACCCACTCAGACCAATAAACGGACAACTGATGAGCTGTCTTGGTTGTTGTGAGAGAGGGATTGAGTAATTTGTAGAAGTACTGTGACATATTAAGTAGCAACATTTGTGTCAGTCAGATGGGGATGTGGGAAGATTGATAAGCTGCACAGTTTATGGGCAAGAAAAGATGGAAACTATTTGCTGTGCAGTGTCAGAATTTTATACAAAGTAGTCAGAGGAAAGAGATTATCATGTTTGTTATCAGAGCAACATGCATATTCAGTTAGGGCATTAGGTTCATGAGCATAGCTCTAAAATTAAAGAGTCTGGGGGCTGTTTGCATTCTTGCCGTCCAGACTTGTCACCTAAAGTTAGTGCATTTTTCAAATAATAAATTTAACAAAAGAAACGAAGATTTGATGCAATCCTAAATAAAGTAAAAAAGACTTCATCTTTTGCACAAAAGTACAGCAATAAAGCTTAATTTTCTTAATTTTTCAGGCTCGACTACTGCAACTCTGGTAAATACCTTCAGAAGCTTCAATATATTCAAAACAGTGCAGCAAGGATTTTGTTGAGAGTTCGTAAATTTGAACATATTACACCCATTCTCCATAACCTTCATTGGCTTCCTGTCGCCTACAGAATTCAGTACAAAACTGCTCTCATTACACATCAATGCTTACACGGAACTTCACCAGATTATCTAAAGGACATTCTTGCACCATACTCATCCACCCGGTCTCTACGATCACAGAACAGTAATCTCCTTCACATTCCGAGAACCAAATTAAGGACCATGGGAGACCGGGCTTTCAGTGTGGCTGCCCCCGCCTGTGGAACTCTCTTCCTGACTGCCTGAGAGCTCCACAGTCACTGGTTGACTTTAAGAGCGGCTTGAAGACCTTTCTTTTTAACCAAGCATACTCTGCCTCCTCATGATTCTATCTTTGATCTTAGTTGATACTGTTATTGATTTTACTTGTTTTATTACTTGTTTTATTGACATTTAATTCTGTTGCACTTTGTAGCACTTTGAGATTTTCATTAATGAAAAGTGCGTTAT
>JBBPBX010055788.1:0-13918 GCA_038048925.1 Garcialebias charrua
ATGCTGTTGTGTGAGAAGCCAAACCTGAAAAGGGCGCATTTTTAATAAGCCCAGCTGAATCGAAACGATTCCAGCTGCCATGAGACCCAAAGGACGTTGACAAAGTCTTGAGTGTCACAGTTTTGTCTAGTTGGAACCGGGCCAAGCTTTACTGGAGGTCTGATATTCACTTTTCTGACAGTCTCGCTCTGTACAGAACAGAGTTCAGTTCCAAAACTAGGAAAGCAATATCCTGGGTTGGCAACAAATGACTCTTTTCTGACTTTATCACAAAACCTAGAGATTGTAGGTGTGACATCACTCGAGCCATGTGTGTTTTTGCTTGTTCCTGGGAGCTCGCTAAAATCAAGAGGTAGTCCAGATAGTCCAATACTCTGATGCCCTGACCCCTCATGGGAGCTAGGGCAGCTTCGAGACACTTTGTAAACACCCTCAGGGCTAACGAGAGACCGAAAGGCAGGACTTGATATTCGTACGTGGCGTCCTTGAACGCGAAACGTAGGAATTTTCTGTGGTTGGGCAGGATGCTTACATGGAAATATGCGTCCCGCAAGTCCACACTGGTAAACCAGTCTCCTGGACGTACAGAGTGAATCACCTGGCGCAGAGTCAACATTTTGAACTTGAACGATCTCAGTCGTCTGTTCAAACGTCTTAAATCCAAAATCGGCCGCAGGCCTCCCACTTCTTCGGAATCACAAAATATTTGCTGTAATAACCTTTGTTTTTCTCCTGAGGAGGAACAACTCTGATTGCTCCATTCTGCAGGAGCGAGCGTATTTCCTCTCTCAGTGTAGGGGTGCAAGCTGGGCTCATTGTTGACATAATCACCCCAGAGAAGGGTGCTGGCCATCTGAAAAACTGCAGTCTGTAACCGTGGACTACAGTTCCCATGACCCATTGTGATGGGCCGCATGCTGCCCAAGCTGTCGCATGAGCAACGAGTCTGGAAGGCATGTTCACTCGAGAGTTCAGTTGTTTTAGGTGAGGTGGGTGTGTGTGAGTGAGTGTCACCGTCCTCCCTGTTTAACTGAGGGCTTGTGTGGCCCTCTAGTACACTTTTGTTTAATGGGAGTGGGGGGTCTGTCTAGGACAGACTGCCCTCTGACCCCCTGTCTGGACTCATTGGGCCCCCTGGTGGACAGAGTCTTATTAGAGAGGGGCCGACCGTCTGTGTGAGATGGCGCCCTGACCTCTTTATTGACTCTGGTTTCATAAAAAATGGTGGGGTTTCCCTTTAATGCTAAGTCGTGACACAGAACATTTTGGGCATCGTGAGTCTTTATTGTCGAGTGTAAACAATAATTTCTCTTTATTACACAAACATGGGAATGTTTTTCGTGTGAGATTAAACTTTCTGGACCAGTTAATCTGGGTTTCTTTAACACAGATACTGGTGGAAAAAGTTTGGCTTTTCTTTTTCCCGATGGGTGAAAATGTCTGTAATCGTGCAGGGGAAGCTCTGGAATTAGGCTGACTTCTGCTTTCTCTCGCATCGCCGAAGAAGTTTTGGGCTGACCCGCCTGGCGTGGGACGAACCTGTGCTTTGACCAAGCCTGGCCTGTTTGAGGAGCGCGTCCGCACTGTTCTGAGACGGGTGTCGGCCGCTGCTCAACCTCGAGCGTCGGTCTCTTCTGAGCTAGGCGTCTGGGGAGAGAGTGGTGGCGCTGCTGTGAGCCTCTGTGGCTACTCGAGTCTCTGCCTGTGAGAAATGCTTTCTGGGCATGCCCTCATGCAGGGCCTCCTCTGGCTTCCTCCTCTGATCACATCTGCTCTGGATCTTCTCCAGGGCACAGCCAAACAGGCCTGAGGGCTCTATGGCTTGGTGGAGAAAGGAGGAGCGCTGGCTCTCTGGGAGTTCAGTCAGTGTGAGCCATAAGTGATGGTGGGCAATCACCTTCTCAGTCATACACTTCCCTTGGGCGATGGCTGCTGTCCCGGTGAGGCGGAGGATGAAGTCTGCTGCTCTGCGTGCTTCTACAGCTTCTCAGCTTGATAAGCCTGTAGCATGGAGGCCGTGTTCAGTGCGCTTTTCTAGTTGAAGTGCCGAGATACGACACTGCCTGCTGGGCAGCATAGGTTTCGAGCCCGACGTCTTGGGTGCAAAGTGCGCCGCCAAAGTCTCTTCCATCTGTGGGATGTGGACCAAACTAGCAGACTCCATGCCCTCGACGTCCAGGAACTGGGAAAGCGGCAGAGATAAAGGCGTTCTCGGTGCTGACCACGAGCGTGTTAGCTCAGTCAAAAAGTCAGGAAAGACAGGCATCCTATGTCTCACTGCGGCCTGTTGTTTAGGAAAAAACTAGTTTCCCGCTAACCTCGTTAACTTGTCGAGGTGGGGGTTCTGGCCACGTTACATTCAGCGCCTTTGAGAGTCAGAGAGTCTTTATTGTCATTTGCACCGCATGTGGTACATGAGATGAAAACGAGATTATGTACACGAGGTCCCAGTTACATCCAACAACAAATGAAAGAGAAAAACAGTAATAACATCGAGAACTAACTAAGAAAAACATCAACTAGTAATACACTAAGCCTAATATAGTGGGAATAAACAGCAGCACGAACATGAGTCTGCATGAGCAGATGGTCACAGATGAACACAGATGAACACAGCAACAAGAAAACAGATCAGCATCACCATGATGTGATATTTTGCAGTGTTTATTTTAATTTTATTTTTATTTATTCATGAGTCTAACAGCCTCAGGGTAGAAGCTGTTCCTCAGTCTAGTGGTTCTACACTTGATGCTCCTCAACCTCCGTCCTGAGGGGAGTGGGGCAAAGAGTGAGTGTGCTGGATGAGTGAGGTCTTTCATGATACAGGTGGCTCTTTTCCTGCATCTAGAGGTGTAAATGTCTGTGATGGTGGGGAGACTGACTCCAACAGACTTCTGTGCAGCCTTCACCACTCTCTGCAGAGCTTTCCTCTCTTCAACTGTGCAGCCTCCATGCCACACGTTGATGCTGGAGCACAGGATGCTCTCCACTGCACACCTGTAGAACGAGGTGAGAACTGGGCTGCTCAGACCAGCTCGTCTCAGCCGTCTGAGGAAGTAGAGTCTCTGATGACCTTTCTTGATCAGGCTGGTGGTGTTGTTGCTCCAGCTGAGGTTATCATTCATGTGTACACCCAAGTATTTGTAGCTGGAGACCACTTCCACTGCAGACCCACCTATTATCAGTGGGGCATGGGTGTGTTTGTTCCTTCTGAAGTCCACAATCATCTCCTTTGTCTTCTTCACATTCATGTGAAGATTATTCTCTTTGCACCAGCTCTCCAGGTGTTCCACCTCCTGTCTGTAGCTGGACTCATCATTGTTTGTAATGCATCCCACCACCGCTGTATCATCTGCAAACTTAACAATATGACAGCCTGGAAGTGTGGCTGTACAATCATATGTGAGCAGAGTGAACAGAAGGGGGCTCAGCACACATCCCTGAGGAGAGCCAGTGCTGAGGGTTATGGTGGAGGAGGAGAAGTTGTGGATCTTCACGGACTGTGGTCTGTCTGTTAAGAAGTCTAGTACCCAGTTACAAATAGAGGGGCTTAGTCCAAGTGTAGATAGTTTGTCTATCAGAGTTTGGGGGATCATGGTGTTGAAGGCAGATGTGAAGTCCACAAAGAGCAGACGCACGTATGAGTCTTTCTGATCCAGGTGGGTGAGAGCAGTGTGGACCACGGAAGAAATGGCGTCCTCTGTTGATCGGTTCTCACGGTATGCGTATTAATGAAGATCGCTCATTTTGAGAAGATTTTTTAAAATCTGTTTTGCTGTTAAATGTAAAGATTGTATAAAAAGTACCACAGTTACATTTACACGATTTTTAACCAGCACACGCAAAAGAGAGCACATTACACCAGTCTTGGCCTCCCTTCACTGGCTACCGGTTCATCTTCGAATCCAATTCAAAATTCTCATGTATGTCTACAAATCGCTGAACAGTCTCGCCCCCGCCTATCTCTCGGATCTGATACACCCATATGTCCCTCCACGTGCTTTGAGGTCAGAGGATCAGGTACTCTTAATAGTTCCAGAAACTCGCCTTAAGCGCAGGGGTGACAGGGCGTTCTCTGTAGCAGGCCCAAGACTCTGGAACGAGTTACCGCTGCTCATCAAACAGGCCCCCTCCCTCTCGGTTTTCAAATCCCGGTTAAAAACTCACTACTACTCCATCGCTTTCAATGCCAGCTGATTTGTATTGGATCGTTTGATTTATGATCTGCAATGTTTTTATGTTTTTCGTGTTGTACTTCATTGTCTGTGTTGCCTGTTGCGTGTTTGTTTGTCCAGCACTTTGGTGTGGACTTGTTCCTGTTTAAAGTGCTTTATAAATAAAATGGTATGGTATAGGTTTATCTGTGTCGACCCTTTAAGCCTGGGGGCCAAAATTATATCATTCTTAAATATCAGTTGAGGGCCACACAAAATCACTCAAAAGGCTGAAAATGGCCCTCGGGCCTCACTTTGGACACCCCCGTTACAAACCTTTTCATCACCATCACTTCTGCCCTACATAGAAGGTGCATGCCAGGTCATACACGTCTCTCGTGACACTGAGAATACAAGAACCTAGTGAAGGTTGAATGAATAAAAACGGATTGTGTGGTTCTTGCAGGTGCAGCGTGGGACAGTTAAATCAAAAATCTCATTTCTGGCCAAATAATCATGGGATGTGAAACTAACAGCGTAAATGCCAGAGAAGTCGCTTTCACTTAAACTACTACAAACTCTGTGATTGAAGTTGTTTTAACAAGGTGACAAATCAACTTTGCAAGTGATCTAGCTGTTGGCTCATCAGTCCTGTCAGAATTCAACTGTATTTGTTCAAACCGAGGTCAAAGGTCTCTACAACAAGAAAGATAAATTTTTACAACCTTTGGGCTAGAATACCACGTTAACTTCAGACCATAGTTGCCAAGTCCACCTATTATAAGCAACTTTGGGCTTGCTATTTTCCAAAGTCGCTTATAATTTTGGTGAGTCGCTTGTCGCGGTTTCTTGGGCTTGTGTTGATTGTAAAGTCACTTATTTGGGCTTATTATTCTTTGTTCTTTATTCTTTGTCTAGAGTGACAAGACCACGCTAAAATGAGCTCCACTAAGAGGGGAAAATATGGGCAAAATATAATAAAGAATGGGAGAAAGAGTGCAGACTTAAAGCATGATTCAGGATAGAGATTAAAGAAAGTTTCTTGTTAATTTAGCTTACTATGAGTTTGCTGTTTAATTTTTATTTTATTTTTTAATTTGTACACATCCTTTATGATTGTCTGTTGTTGTCGTTGTCCATTGTTGTCATCACTCTGCGTTTAAAATTCAGGTCTCTCTGGTGAATGAGTCCCAGAGGCTTCCATCCATCCATCCATCTTCTTCCGCTTATCCGGGGTCGGGTCGCGGGGGTAGCAGCCTAAGTAGGGAGGCCCAGACTTCCCTCTCCCCAGCCACTTGGAGCAGCTCCTCCGGGGGAATCCCAAGGCGTTCCCAGGCCAGCCGAGAAACATAGTCCCTCCAGCGCGTCCTGGGTCTTCCTCTGGGTCTCCTCCCGGTGGGACATGCCCGGAACACCTCACCAGGGAGGCGTCCAGGAGGCATCCTAACCAGATGCCCGAGCCACCTCAACTGGCTCCTCTCGATGTGGAGAAGCAGCGGCTCTACTCCGAGTCCCTCCCGGATGACTGAGCTTCTCACCCTATCTCTAAGGGAGAGTCCAGCCACCCTGCGGAGAAAACTCATTTCAGCCGCTTGTATCCGAGATCTTGTTCTTTCGGTCATAACCCAAAGCTCATGACCATAGATGAGGGTGGGAACGTAGATCGATCGGTAAATTGAGAGCTTTGCCTTTTGACTCAGCTCTCTCTTCACCACGACAGACCGGTACAGCGCCCGCTTCACTGCGGACGCTGCACCTATCCGCCTATCGATCTCACGCTCCAGTTTTCCCTCATTCGTGAACAAGATCCCGAGATACTTAAACTCCTCCACTTGGGGCAGGACCTCCTCCCCGACCCGGAGAGGGCATGCTACCCTTTTCCGGCTCAAGACCATGGCCTCGGATTTGGAGGAACTGATCCTCATCCCGGCCGCATCACACTCGGCTGCAAACCGCTCCAGTGAAAGCTGTAGATCACGATCTGATGAAGCCAATAGGACCACATCATCTGCAAAAAACAGAGAAGCGATTCTAAGGCCACCAAAACGGATCCTCTCAACACCTTGGCTGCGCCTAGAAATTCTGTCCATAAAAGTTATGAACAGAATCGGTGACAAAGGGCAACCTTGGCGGAGTCCAACTCTCACTGGAAACGAGCCTGACTTACTGCCGGCAATGCGGACCAAGCTCTGACACCGGTCGTACAGGGACCTAACAGCCCATATCAATGGGCCTGGTACCCCATACTCCCGGAGTACCCCCCACAGAACCCCCCGAGGGACGCGGTCGAATGCCTTCTCCAAGTCCACAAAGCACATGTAAACTGGTTGGGCAAACTCCCACGCACCCTCCAGGACCCTGCTGAGGGTGTAGAGCTGGTCCAGTGTTCCACGACCAGCACGAAAACCACACTGCTCCTCCTGAATCCGAGGTTCGACTATCCGACGGACCCTCCTCTCCAGAACCCCTGAATAGACCTTACCAGGGAGGCTTAAGAGTGTGATCCCCCTATAGTTGGAACACACCCTACGGTCCCCCTTTTTGAATAGGGGAACCACCACCCCAGTCTGCCAATCCAAGGGAACTGCCCCCGATGTCCACGCGATATTGCAGAGTCGCGTAAGCCAACACAACCCTACAACATCCAGAGCCCTAAGGAACTCCGGGCGAATCTCATCCACCCCTGGAGCCTTGCCACCGCGGAGCTTTTTAACCACCTCGGCGACCTCAGCACCAGAGATTGGAGAGCCCGACCCAAAGTCCCCAGGCTCCGCTTCCTCAGTGGAAGACGTGCCAGTAGGATTGAGGAGGTCTTCGAAGTATTCCGCCCACCGACTCACAACATCCCGAGTTGAGGTCAGCAGCACGCCATCCCCACCATAAATGGTGTTGGTCGCGTACCGCTTTCCCCCCCTGAGACGCCGGATGGTGGACCAGAATCGCCTCGAAGCCGTACGGAAGTCATTCTCCATGGCCTCTCCGAACTCCTCCCACGCCCGAGTTTTTGCCTCAGCAACCACCCGAGCCGCATGCCGCTTGGACTGCCGGTACCTATCAGCTGCTTCCGGGGTCCCACAAGCCAAAAAGGCCCAATAGGACTCCTTCTTCAGCCTGACAGCATCCCTCACTGCCGGTGTCCACCACCGGGTTCGAGGGTTGCCACCACGACAGGCACCAACAACCTTGCGGCCACAGCTCCGATAAGCTGCCTCGACAATAGAGGCGCGGAACACGGCCCACTCGGACTCCATGTCCCCCGCCTCCCTCGGAACGTGTTCAAAGCTCTCCCGGAGGTGGGAGTTAAAGCTCCGTCTTACGGGAGACTCTGCCAGTGCATCGACATATGAGGTTCCGGACACTAATTTGTATATGCAAAATGTATTTTTATTTTTTTGAGTGGATATGTTCTTCAAAGTGTTTAGCATAATTTTGCTGTTTATATGTAATGCCATAAAAAATGTATGTTTATACTGTTTAAAAACGGCCTTTGTTTTAAACAATGGGGTGGGTTGCCAGTTGGGCTTGTTTGTGCTTGTTTTCTTGGGGTTGATCGCTTGTTTCTGTCATGAGATCTGGCAACACTGCTTCAGACGTGTGTTGTATTCATTCTAAAAATTGTGACACACAGCAGTAAAGTTTTGACAGGTGTGTCTGTATTTGTTTTCAAGCATAAAGCAGGTCCTTGTGTCTTTCAGGACCCTTTAGAAACTTTACGAGCCAAGTGTGAGCAGACTGAACACTGCGTGCACTTGAAGGAGCGTCTGGATGCGTGTGAAGCCAGGGTGAACTCCAGGTCCCACACTACGGAGGAGTGCACAGAAGAACTCTTTGACTTTCTGCATGCACGGGACCATTGTGTAAGTGTGTGTGTACAAACAGGAACAGAAGTGTGTTCTGTGAAGCAGAGGAAAACTTCAGGTTCACTTCTGAGTCTTCAGTGTCACAAAGCTGGCTTACCTGACTTTATCACCATGGTAACCACTTTCACCTGTTAAGCTGCAAGTGAAGTACAGCTGGTCCCCGACTTACGAGCAAGTTCCGTTCCTACGAGGTGCTCGTAACACAAAATCTCGTATGTCGGAACCCGAAACACGTGTTGCTCGTAAGTCCGGATTTTCGGTCGTATGTCGGAAAATGTATGCTAGCGCTACTACGAACACTCGTTTTTCATCACAAACGTTCATACTACTAGTTCATAAACATGCTCAGAAACTTGTTTCCAAACGGTTAGCTAACACACTTTCATCTAAAAACACATAAAAGTGCTGTATTTTCTGTATGTTCTTTACAAATTTACTGTTCGTTAGTAAGCTCGTATGTCCGGAACCTCATATGTCGATGCACTCATAAGTCGGGGATTACCTGTATAGCACTGCCTCAACCATCGATTCTTGTCCAACTTGGACAAAAGAACACTTTGATGTAAGTGTATCTATCTGCGTTTGTCTGCTTTCATCTGGGTTTTCACTGAGGAACATCCATACATCATCTTTACTCACTTTTTCCTGTTTGGGTTTTGGGGGTCACTGGTGCCATCTCCAGCAGTCACTGTGCGAGAGGCAGAGGACACCCTGGACAGGTCTCCAGTCCATCACAGAGACACATGGAGACAAACTAGACAGCCAGTCACTCTCTCACTCTCACCTAGAGCCAATTTAGAGTTACCATCAGTCTAACATGCATGTTTTTGGTCTGTGGGAGGAAACGAGTACCGGTACATGGAGAAAACCCATGCATGCACCGAGAGAACATGCAAACTCCACCCAGAAAGGCCCCTCGCCGGGATTTGATCCAGCAACCTTCTCACTGAGAGGCAGCAGCTCTATTCACTGAGCCACCATGCCATGCCGCCTCTGAGATACATCTTCATGATCAATATTTCAGCAGATATCAAGCCTTCATTCCATCACGAGCTACAGATTATTTCTACCAAACATGTCAAATGAAAATGACTGGTGGATCAGTTAATAGAGCTGTTGTGTGTCAGTGAGAAAGTTGCCGGATCAAATCCTGGCCAGTTGCCTTTCTGGGTGGAGTTTGCTTCTTTCTTTTTTTTCTCTCATTTACCCTTTATTTATCCAGGTACAGTGTCATTGAGCCACGAGAACTCATTTTCAAGAGAGACCTGTTTAGGGAGCAGATGGTGGGGGTTAAGGGCCTTGCTCAGGGGCCCAGAGTGGGGTGAATGAGGGTGGGGGTGTTTCACATTTTTCCACCCACATTTTTTGATGTTGTCGGTACCGGGGCTTGAACTGGGGATCTTCCGATCACAGGCCCACCATCTCTAACCTCTGCACCACCACTCCCCCATGTATGTTCTCTGTGTGCGTGTGTGTGTTTTCTCTAGGTACTCCTGTTTCCTCCACAGATCAAAAACATGCATGTTAGACTGATAACTTTAAATTGTCTCTAGGTGTGAGAGAGAGTGACTGGTTGTTTAGTTTGTCTCTTATGTGTCCCTGTGATGGACTGGAGACCTGTCCAGGTGTCCCCCTCACACAGGGACCCCTGCAACCCAAAAAGGAAGCAGATAAAGACGACGGATGGATGGATGACAAATGACTGCAGTATAAATGTTTAGAGTTATAAATGTTTAGCGTTAGCATGAACTGCTATGCAATTTTTATGTTGTAGTCTGCTTGGCCTAAGATCAGCTCATCAGGACTCTGAGCAGCCGCCAACGTTGTAATCTGATCAGGGTTAAAGGTCACCTTTGACCCTGAAAACTTCCCAGAGATGACTTCTGTTGTGACTTGTTTGTTTGTTTATTAAATTTGTTCTTTTTTTTTTTACAAAAGAAACAATACAAGACAATCTCATAAATGATATTGTACAAAATATAAAAAAATGAAAGGTAGCAGAAAGAAGAATAAATCTTATTATATCTGCCCCTTACTTCCAACAATCAGATTAAACAACAATAATCAACCATGTAAACAATAATAATCTTCAACCAACTTTTTTCCAACAATCAGATTAAACAATAATAATCTTCAACCAAAGTCAAAGTCAAAGTCAACTTTATTGTCAGATCTGCAATATGTACTGTACAGGACATACACAGGACCGAAATTGCGTTTCTCTCAGTCCCTCGGTGCAACAGTAAACATCTAAACATTGAAACACTGAAACATATAATAATTGACATAAGCATAAAATAGTAAAACTAACACTGTCCTGAGTTTTTTGCAACAGTACAAAATGACTAACTCTTTCTAATTTTCTAACTAATACAATACACATTACGCTATTTCACATATATATTTTTTAACACATTTGTTTTGATCAGTTTCTTAAATGTAAACATTGACTTGGCATTTTTAACTACATTCTCCAAGCCATTCCATAATCTAATTCCCTGGATTGAGGTAGAACGTCCCTTCAAACTAGTTCTGAATTGTGGTTTTACAAACATCTCTGTCCCCTTAAGATTATAACAACTTTGTCTTTTAACAAAGTGCATTTGGATATTTAAAGGTAATGCATTATTTTGAGCCCTATACATAACTGATAAAATATTATAGTCTACCAAATCATGGAACTTCAATAACTTCAGTTGATAAAATAATGTACTTGATGGATGACGGTAATGTTTTCTAGTGATAATTCTTACAGCTCTTTTCTGTAATACAAAAATAGGCTTTGTGATTGTTTTACACGCATTCCCCCAAACATCAATACAATAGATTAAGTGTGGAACAATGATTGTGTTATACAACAAATACAGAGCTTTATCATTCAATAGGTCTCTGACTTTGTACAGTACTGCAATCGATTTAGCTATTTTTATTTAGCTATTATTATTTTTACTTGTTGCTATGTAAATAAACTGAAAGTCACTTTCAGCTCCATGTAACGGACGACACGGATAATCTCACTTCATATCTCCATCTATTTTATGATTTTAACTGAATTTATCATGTTATCATGTTTGTATCTTGTGTGTAAAGATGCTAATTGTTTGTCCTTCTTGTTTTCAGGTTGCACACAAGCTGTTCCAGAACGTGAAATGACCGTTGGCTCAGTTCCTCAGACAGTGCAGCTCTACACAATCTATTTACATTTTTCATCATCACCAACTATGAAACCAGCTCTGCTGACTCGTGTTGGACTACGTGGACATTCTTTGTTTGATCGCCTACCAGTTGTTTGTGCAACAGACTTGAAATGTTGTGTAAAGTACAGACTGATACTGTATTAATAAAACAAGGAACAAAACAGTTAGCTTGTTAGCCACTTCGTTCATTCAGCTCTGTCACAGTGATCCTCCTCTGAAATCCACCATATTTAGTATTTTAACAGTTACGGTAAACTCCTGATAAGACTAATTGCAGTTTGCAACGATGTTACAAGTCATTAAAATACAAAATCCTTAGATATAAACTAAAAAATGGTTAATAAAGGCCTCATGTCTTTATAGGTCACAAATAACAATCTGTTTGTACAGTGAGAAGCAGGGGACACCCTGGACAGGTCTCCAGTCCATCACAGGGACACAGACAAAACAAGAAAAAACACCATTTACTCACTCACTCGGACAATTTAGAGTTGTAGACAATTAGTTTTAAATCTTATTTAATAAATTATATTGTTTATTTGAACCATTTAAACATTGAGTTATTTTATTTTAAACAGTTTTGTGGCTCTGGAATATTTTAACTGACTGAAAAGCGGAGCATGAACATGTAAGTTGTCAGGATAACTTCCTGCCCAGAAAGTGACACTGGGTCAAACCCTGGAGCTCACGACAAGCACCTGCTGGCTGAGACGCCAGCCTTGAGGCTCCACCACCATCTGCAGAGGGTTATTCAATTCAGAAATACTTTATCAATCCCAAAGGGAAATTAAACAACTGGTTATCCTTGTTTCAATAAGAGATGGTTATATACAGTATGACATCTTTAATATTGATACTGATGGCTGTAGGCAGGAAGGATCTCTTGTAAAGGTCCGTCCCACACTGGATCCAAAGATTCAGTGGTCCGATTCTGCAGGACCACCCGAATGTTGAGCAGAACTCCTCCCTGAGCGATGGTCACTCCTCCCTGCAGTTTGCAGAGCACCTCGTCGCTGCAAACAGCCGGCTGCAGGTGCCGGGGGACAATCCTGGTCTTTCTGCTGACACGAGCCGTGTTTCCTGCTAGTTCCAGGACCTCAGCGGTCAGTCACTAGAGCACAGCTGGCAGGTAGACGGGAATGCATCTACAACATCTCCTTTTCAACTCATTTGAGATTTGGGGCTGTATTTTATTTATAAATTTGTTCATTTTAAAAATACAATACAGTACAAAAGTCCCATAAACGATAACATTCTAAATATAAAAATGAAAGGTAGCAGAAGGAAGACAAATTATATCTGCCCCTTTTTTTTCAAACAGTTCAAACAATAATAATCTTCAGTAACAGAACAAAGTGAATAACTTTTTTTTAACTAATACAATATACATTACGCTATTTCATATATATTTTTAACAATTAGTTTTGATCATTTTCTTAAATGTAAACATTGACTTGGCATTTTTAACTACATTCTCCAAGCCATTCCATAATCTAATTCCCTGGATTGAGGTAGAACGTCCCTTCAAACTAGTTCTGAATTGTGGTTTTACAAACATCTCTGTCCCCTTAAGATTATAACAACTTTGTCTTTTAACAAAATGCATTTGGATATTTAAAGGTAATGCATTATTCTGAGCCCTATACATAACTGATAAAATATTATAGTCTACCAAATCATGGAACTTCAATAACTTCAGTTGATAAAATAATGTACTTGATGGATGACGGTAATGTTTTCTAGTGATAATTCTTACAGCTCTTTTCTGTAATACAAAAATAGGCTTTGTGATTGTTTTACACGCATTCCCCCAAACATCAATACAATAGATTAAGTGTGGAACAATGATTGTGTTATACAACAAATACAGAGCTTTATCATTCAATAGGTCTCTGACTTTGTACAGTACTGCAATCGATTTAGCTATTTTTATTCTTACAGAATGTATGTGATGTTTCCATGTCAGTTTGTCATCAATGATAGCACCCAAAAACTTCACCACCAGTTGAGATATTATTTGAGTTTTGAGATGTTAATCAGCTGCTCCTGGTTGTAAAAAAACATCGAGGTCAGGTTTCAAGTGTACCAGGGGTCAGACAAGGGAGGGTCTCTGGATGTGCAGATGTGAAACATCATCTTTGGCAGGTAAGAAGCTTGTGTGGGCCGTTGAGACATCTGGAAACCAACATCTGGAGAGGGACTAGTGTTTCCTACTTTGGTTGCACAGGGAACACATAAAATGGAAAATTCTGTTTTGACTAAAACTTTATTTGTTTGTTTGTTTGTTTGTTTATTGTTTGCACAAAAAGAAACAACACACGTAAAAGAAAAGTTTTTAAAAAATGTGCAGGAGAGGTCATAAAAACCCTAATTGGGCTTACAAGCGCACCCCCCCCTTCTAAAAAAATAAAGAAAAAAAATCATAAGAGCTTTATACATAAACTTACATCTTACTTTAAACACACACAGTTACATACTAAAGCAAAAAATAATAATTGAAATTAAATACATTTAAATTGTCAAAAAATATTAAAATTATAAATAAAATGTAAAAAAAAAAACTAATGTGTTAGAAAATCTATAAAGTTTTTTTTAACTTTCTTTTGAATACAGATAATGTTGTACATGATTCACTTAATTGTTTCAAACTGTTCCACAGCACAACACCCTGATACATGAATGAAAATTTAGCAACAGTGGTTCTACA
>JBBPBX010055789.1:0-12812 GCA_038048925.1 Garcialebias charrua
AAAACCTTCATAAGCTTATATTCAAAACAGTGCAGCAAGGATTTTGTTGAGAGTTCGTAAATTTGAACATATTACACCCATTCTCCATAACCTCCATTGGCTTCCTGTCACCTACAGAATTCAGTACAAAACTGCTCTCATTACACATCAATGCTTACACGGAACTTCACCAGATTATCTAAAGGACATTCTTGCACCATATTCATCCACCCGGTCTCTACGATCACAGAACAGTAATCTCCTTCACATTCCACGAACCAAATTAAGGACCATGGGAGACCGGGCATTCTGTGTGGCTGCCCCCCGCCTATGGAACTCCCTCCCTGACTACCTGAGAGCTCCACAGTCACTGGTTGACTTTAAACAAGGCTTAAAGACTTTTCTTTTTAAGCGAGCCTACTCTGCCTCCGCATGATTTTATCTTAGATCTTAGTTGATATTATCATTATTTTAATTGATTTTATTATTGATTTTTGTTGTTTTGTCATTGATTTTACTTGATTTTATCACTTCTTTTTATTTGATCTTTGATTTTAGTTGCACTTTGTAGCACTTTGAGATTTTTGTTAATGAAAAGTGCATTATAAATTAAATTCATTATTATTATTATTATTATTATTATTATTATTATTATTATTATTATTATTATTATTAAGACAGAGGGAACAGAGGACCGATGGACGAGGACTCTGTGGAGACCCTGAAGAGGTAACAGCTGGAAGAAGAAGAGTTTAACAAGTGGACAGTGCAGCACTCATCTGATGGGAAGTACAAGACTGTTCCTTAAAGTTGGCGCAGCAACACAAAAAGCTGAGGGTGGATGCTGATTGGTTGTGTCTGTGAAGGTTAGGATCTGGATTATCACGTTTTCTTTTATTTACTCGCAGCGTTGGAGTCCAGTGATTTTTAATAATCCTCTAATAGCAACTTTCCAATTTTTTTTGCCAATATATGCCCATATCTCAACACACCTTGACATTCTGTTCAACATGACAGGTCACATTTGTTTATGACAGAATATATACAGTGACGTGCATCTTGTTTTTGTTGTGTGTTGAAATCTAATTCTGTCAGACTCATTGCACAACACTGGAGGTTCTTCTGAGGTTGCTGGATCGGAGGTCCTAGTTGGAAGAACTTTAATAATCCATCACCATCTGGTGGGCAACATCAACAATTACAGAACGTTTCTGTTGCCTCAGCAAGAAGGTCACAGGATCCCCTCATGGTCTGGGACCTTTCTGGGTGGAGTTTGCATGTTCTCTCTGTGCTGCATGGGTTTTCTCCAGGTACTCCAGTTTCCTCCCATAGACTAAAAACATGCATGCTAGACTGATTGGTAACTCTGAATTGTGCCTAGTTGAGAGAGAATTTGTCTCTTTTGTCTCTATGTGTCTCTGAATGGAGGCTATCCAGGTGTCCCTGTGATGGACTGGAGACCTGTCCAGGTGTCCCCTGCCTCTCTCACAGCGACAGCTCAACTCAGAAAGAAGAGGTGAAGAAAATGGATGGATGAAACATTAAAATTAACTGTTCAATTAATTTGTGACTTTATTTTGTCTCACTGTCATTAAAAGCAGTCAGTCACATAAGTGTCTGTGTCAGTCTGTTAGCAAAATATCATGCAAACCAATGGATGAATTCTACAACTGATTAACTTTTGGAGTCAACCTCATTCAAGATGGCCTCCACAATGTGCTGACTATAGCTAACACACCAAATGGCTATAACTCAATGTAACAGATATTGAGACTAAAATTAGTGTGGTAGTAGCTGAGAGCTGAGAGTCATCTCTAACTCATATTTGGAGCTCTAACAGATTGCACTGGGTATGAGGTCAGGCCAAATAATTTCTGAAATCTTTATTGCAAAACCAAAAAATGAAGACATTTTGACTAATTCCGTTTTGATTTTTTATTAGTTTATACTGTTTTAATATTTTCTTGTGAATTAATTCAACAATCAAGCAGACATTTCTGTATGACTAAGAATTTTATTAATATTTTATTAGAAATGGTACATTATGGTACATTACAGTAAGCATTAGACACAGAACTGTGCAAACAAACAGGTTTGTGTTGTTTTTATGACAGGTTTTTAACTCTTTACTGTAAGGAAAGTTCTCTGTTTACATCCCTTTATCCCTTTAAGTGTCCTTGGGTGTCCTGAAAGGTGCTTTTAAATAAAATAAGTATTATTATTCATTTATCTACACCAGTTAGAAAATACATCAGAGTAAAGAAGCTCAGCTGCAATGGCTGCAAGTGTGAGGTTTAAAATTCAAGTTTTATTGCTTTTTCGCTCATAATTATTGCAGGTATTTAAATAAACCTTTTCTCAAAGCACAAAAGGAAGGATTTGACAGTTATAGATTATTGGTTTAGTGAAGATATCAGGGAATTAATTTGTTCTTTTTCGGTATGGGCTCTTTGAGCCTTCAAAGATGGAAACGGATAACAATTTTCATTATTGTTTAACGTTACCCTCTTCTCCCTTCCGGGAGCAAACAGGAGGTTTCTGAGTGCCAATAGTCCACAGGATGCAGCAGTTATGGGTTTATTTAAACCAACCCACAGCGAGAACAGTTGTTTTGTAAAAGATAAGCAGAAGTTATTCATATAAATGATTGCCCAATGACCAGGAACTGTGCTGTGGTTTTCCCTGTTTGACCCTGCAGTGGAGGTGGTCTCAGGAGAGTGGGGGAGGGGGTCTTTAGACCCGGATGAAGCTCCGTGTTCTCTGGGGTTTATTTGGCAGTCACGAGCGCTGGCATGTCAGTGGTGATGTCGGGTCCTGCTGCCCCCTCTTCATCTGAGTCACCCTCAGCGCTGTCGCTCTCCTCTGAGTCGCTGTCGGCAGCCCCTTGCGTGGCCTTGGCCTCCTCGCTGCTCTGGCTCTCCTCGTCATTGGACTCTGCACTGGCGCTGGCGCTCTCCTCTTCCTCTGGGGTGCTGCTGCTCTCGCTCTCAGTGGTGGCGCTCTCCTCTGCTGGGAGGGAGACCTGGCGGGGGCTGATGTCCTGGTCCTGAGATGTTCCCGAGGAGACGTCGAGGCCCTGACTCTCCACCTCTGGGGTGCTGGTGTCCTCCTCCAGGACGTCAGACTGGATCTGGAAAGCCTAGGGTCAGAGAAGATGCTGGTGAAGATTCTCAGTCGTCCAGGACATGATAAATCAAAAAAGGCGTTCAATACAGAAACAACTGGACTTTATTTGTAACAGAAAACGTTTCGCTTCCCATCCGGGGAGCTTTATCAATTCAATGAGCAGGCTGTGAGAGAGTGAAGTTATCCACCTTATTTCTATGCCCCATGACGCTTTGCGCGAAATGTGCACCCGACTTCCGGTTGACCGGAAACACCGTTTGTTTACATGCGAGTAATACAGTTGAATACAGTCCAAACTTTGTTGTTTTAGTTCATTAAAAATGTGGGAACACCACTTGACAGAGCTAAGAAAGGACAGTATAACCATACCGCTCCCTGCTGCGGACGAAGGATGGGTGGACGATATGAAAAAGTGGCCGCAGATTACGTATCACCGATGCGGGATAAATTAATAGTAAGATTTTCCTTATTAATGCATCATACCTGACATTCTCATCACACTGTTTTCAATCCTTCTGAGGAACCGACGTTTCTTCTCCGGTTGTTTATCGTAGCCCAGCCATAGAGTAGGATGCGGGTTTTCCTCTGTCGGCCGTTTATCAATGAAGTGAAATGAGCACACAAACAGCGTTTTGGGTGGTCTCTTCAAATTCAGATTTTTCAGCCACCTTCTTTTTACGTCGTCATCTGTAGGTAGGCGATGGAAACCATATCGCTTTTCACAGGAACACTCTTTCTTTGTTTTGGGTCCGTGTTGAAAACACTGTTGTTTTAGCCAAAGATTTAGCTTGGTCCGGTTGTTGGTGCAGCCGCGAACAGCACAGCAGGTACCTGAACCCCGGTAGGACATTTCAGTAAACGTTCCGTTTAAACAAAAGCTGTGTTTGCTCTGATAAAATTAATGAAAATAACTTTCAAAAATACCCGCGATCCATACTCCGCCTATGGAATAAAGGCACTTCCGGTGTCGGACAGGAAGTAAAATGCACATTCGTTTCTACAGTAGAGGCTTCAAGAATAAGGTGGATAAACAGGGTGAGATGACACGCACCAACCTATGTAAATTGAAAGCAAACACACACACATACTTGAGTTAACACATACATGTGACACATTCAAAGTTCAGCATGTGAAAGCAGGGCTTACAGAACACACACACACACATCCTACTGTATGTAAATTGACAAATCACACCTTACACCTCAATTTACATACAGTAGGATGTGTGTGTGTCTTCGGTAAGCCCTGCTTTCACACGCTGAACTTTGAATGTGTCACATGTATGTGTTATCTCAAGTATGTGTGTGTTTGCTTTCAATTTACATAGGTTTGTGCGTGTCATCTCAGCCTGTTTATAACTTCTCTCTCTCACAGCCTGCTCATTGAATTGATAAAGCTCCCCGGATGGGAAGCGAAATGTTTTCTGATACAAATAAAGTCCAGTTGTTTCTGCATTGAACGCCTTTTTTTAGGGTCAGAGAAGTGTTTGTTTTTTGTTTTTTTACCCAAAAAAGAGCTACATGTAATTAAAAAAGTACAAATTGATCATCTTTTTTTTTTTACCAAATATCTTTGAAGGAAAAATAAAGTTTTGAAAAAGGCAAAGACCACCGTGGCCCATCAGGATCATAGTTCACAACATTGCTGATACAGGAATTAGTCTCCATCTTGATGTTCCTAGCTATGCTCCAAGGCTTTGCCACCAGTTTTGGTCAAAAATAAAAAATATTGCATATTTATCTATAAATAAAAATAGTATCAATGGTAGCCAAACTGAAATCGTCTCTAAACGACCTGTGACCTTTGACGTTCTGATCTCATTAGCTAAAAATGTTATTTTGTTCCTGCCACCTAGTGGTGCAGCTGGAGTATTTGATCAGTTTTGTTAAAATTGTCTGGACTTAGATTGATTTTATAGTTATGTGTTTATAAAAATATTTGAAGTAATGTGAGAGGGGCCAAAACTAGGATCCAAAAGGCCTCTTTCAAAGGATAAGTTTCAACACAAGACTAACCTGTACCTTGTACACCTTTGGTGACTTCTCCACCTCGTTGTCCTCAGTCATGTCGTAGCCAGTCTTCTTTCCTGTGCTCACAACCTCGTAGGACTTGTAGGGACCGGGGGCCTTGTGGTAGGATTTCTCTTCCACGTACATGATGGATTTGTACTCGCTGGGGTATCCTCCCAAACTGTCGCCGCGACCTGTGTCGATGTCTGTGACGATGGTAGGTAAGATGGGTTCCATGGTGGTTACGGGAAGGGGCTCCACGGTGACAATGGTGGGGCTGATGGTGCTGGGGGCGAGGGTGGAGGACTCGCCCGACTCTGAGTCCGAGCTGTCACTGGATTCATCTTCCTCTTCGTCTGTTTCCTGCAGAAACAGGAGTAAAAGCTGCTTGAAATTGTGATCTGAAATGACACGTTTGTCCGAACTGAAACAAACTCCTGTTTTAAATATAATAATAATAATTATAACAATAATAACTATGAATAAATAAAGAGCTTCTTGGGAAAAATGGTTTATTTCCGATAGATTTAATAAGTTAACTTGTCAAAGCGTTCCCCTCAGTTGCTGTCGGACTAGCCATTAGCTCCTCAATCCTGTCATGAAATATTTTTTTTAACTGTCCTACATAAACCCACGCAAAAAAGATCAAACTATTACTGTGATATTTTAAAGCTAGTAAGCTTTAGAAGCTTTCAGATTGCCTTCTTAGGTAAAAATACCAAAATGGAAATTAAAATGTACTCCAACTTTCAGTATTTTGAGGGGAAAAAAATGAAACTATACAAACTAAACCCTGAGAATTGCAGGATGAAATTTGTTTTTAAAATGCTAAAAAAAAAAAACATAACCGCTATACCAACTCAAACTGTTAAAACAGCCCCAGTCCATAAAAGTACCGCATTTTCTAGTATAGGTCGCACCTACGTTTAGCTCTGCTGCAAATGTCTGCCACAGAAGCGCACAGCAAGGCTTTTAAGAAGATTAACACTTAAAAACAATCATTTGTTTGATAAAAATTATAGCAAATATATGTCTGAGCTGAACTTTTCCTTAATAAATGAACGTAATTGTGAAATGAGCTGGATTTAAAATTTTGTTTTGCTGAAAGTGATAACAAGCCATTTATAGGTCGCACCGGTGTATAGGTTGCAGGCCTTGAAAAAAAAACATAAAAAGGTGTGACCTATACACTGGAAAATACGGTAATCATTTCTTGCAGACATTATTATTTAAAACTTTATGGTCCCCATAGCACCAACTGCTGTCTATCTGTTATCGCATTATGAAAACTGTAAATATGACAATTCTAACTTTATTAGTACTTTGTGACCAGTTTTAGCCAGTTTCTCATCAGTACATTTCACTCACACTCTCCTCTCCTTCATCATCATTGTCATCATCATCATCGCTGTCCTCTGTGTTGACAGGAGGAGAATCTGTTGGTGGATCTGGGTCTGCACTAACAGCTTTGAACTGTACTGGATCTTCAGCTGGTGCCACACCCTGCACAAACCAGAACAAGTGAAGTTATAAAATGCTCCTCAGAGTTGCCGCCTGTGGATATTTCAGTGTTTTGAGTTTCCCACCTGGTCTTCCTCTGAGGTCTCTGTGCTCTCATCTGATCCTGCTGCCGGTGCTGCTACAACTTTCTGTGTAATCATACATGCAGAACGTTAAAGTTGTGTTTTAAAAAGAACAAATAATGCACAAAAGTAGAAAACTGTACCTGCACAGGTCTTGGTCGAAACTTTGGAGCTACTAGCGTCTGTTTCCTGACAGCTGGAGCTGCTGGTCGTCTCACCTGTGGAAAAAAAAAAAAACAACCACCATGGACCTCATCTCTCTTTTTGCCAACAAACCTTGCCTCCACCCCATAAGGCTCTCTGAAAACTTACCACCTCCTCCGAGCTGTCAGAACCGCTGTCGGAAAATTTCTTTGCCTAAAAAAAGAGACAAAAAAGTCTATAAAATATAACAAAATGAAATATTACCCATCACTTTAGATGTCAACGTTGCAAAGAAAAATATTGCCATGATCCATTAGAACGTCGAGTATGTGTTGTGGATGACTCTCAGCTACTACCACAACTACCGTATTTTCTGGCATATAAGTCACAGTTTTTTTCATAGATTTGTCAGTCCTGCAACTTATTACGCCGAAGCAACTTTTTTTCCCCATATTCTTAAAGCAATTTTTGACTGACGCTTTAAATGTAGAAGAACTACAGCATCGAGTCCTCCCATGCACGCTCGCTTCACGTAGCTGGTGCAGGCGGAGGAAAGCTGGAGAGCTAGCAACTCTAGTCTCAATGGATGGATGGATGGCACCATGTTGCCCAGGCAAAATGAAGCTGTTTTGACCATTAAATAAATGCATAATAAACGCGATGGGTCAGTGGTGACACATAATAAATGCTACTTATATAATACCCTGATGCATGCTCAATAATCCAGGTAGAAAAATCTAAAAAAGCTAAGTCTGTCATCAGCAAACTGGTTGATCCACTGTGAGAGGGTGCTATTTATAAGACTGAGCTGAATACAGCATCTCAGACTGAGGAAGTCTTTCGGACAAAAGACGAAACGTTTCTACAATTGTTTTTTTTGCTTTGTTTTGTTTTGTTTTTTGAATGTTCAGAGGACCAGACTTATCTTTTTTAGACTACTTATATATTGTTTATTTCCTTTTCATGATGCCTTTTTTGACTGATGCGACTTATACATCAGAGTGAATTATACACTGGAAAATACGGTAATTTTAGCTCATTATCTACTTTGTAGAAAACTGGCAGAGGTCTAGCCATGCTCGTGTTTCCTAAGCTAGCTTTAGTGGCCTCATTGATTCAGGTTGAAGCCAAAACAGTTGTAGCTCACTTGTTCAATTTGACGTCAAATAAAATAAAAACCAGGGACTCACCGGCCTGCAGAGGACTGTGGCAAACAGCAGAACAAAAACAACAGCCACTTTCATTGTGTCTCAGTTTGGTGTCTGAACTGGAAACAAAACCAGAAACAAGTCACTCAACAAAGCATCATTGTTTAACCAAATAAAACAATAAAACACAGCCGAGACGCTCGGAGCTCCTCCACCACCAAAATACATGCCTGAAGGCCATAACTTCCCAGGAAACACAATGGCATGTCAAACTCAAAACTCAATCGCATCTGCCAGGATTCCTTCCTAAAAATGGACGCTGAATGGTCACATGACCCTAACAAGCCTTGGTATGTCACAGGAAATCATTAAGGCTTTAATTAGAGACCTAAAAGGTCCATTATGAGATGTGATTTGAAAAACTTGAACATGTTCTCTTTCATCAGAGGCAGAAAATCACATCTTTCTGTAGAGTGGTTTGTTAAACTGCAAGATGGGAGGTTTCTCCCTGGTTCTTGTCCAGAAAATAATAGGTGTGATTCCATTAAAAAAAGATTAAAAGAGCTTGTAGACATTTTACAAGCATTCTGTGCCTTTACATTATTCCAAAAAATATATAGAGTGCACATTTTGGACACGTCTGGAAAAAAACGGCAATGTTTCCGTTTTCCTTTGAAAGAAGTATTTTTTCCCCTGGCTGCTGTGGGAGTTAAAGTCTTAATGCATGCTTCTATCTATAATGACGGACTTTTCAAACAGCGTGTAATTGTCGCAGCTATAACTGGAAAGCCACAGTACAGCCAAAACATGAGACACACGCCCATCAGACTGCACGGGGAAGTATTTTTGGACGTCTATCTGAGCGTTTGACCTCATTTGGTGACATTTTTCACCGTGAGGACCAAGATATAGACCTTAACATTAGTGTAGTTCTTGTCTGTTTTGTACATTTCTTTTATTTTCTTTTTTAAATAAAGTTTGTTTGGAGGTTTAAAATTCATGGTATTGCTTAATTAAAGTTTAAAAATAGAACTGGTGTGTGTGTGTGTTCTTGTTGTTCTTACATGATGGGGTCCACAATGTGACTTTACACTACTTCATGGGGACCATTTTTAGCTGTGGGGACCAAAGGTCCACGGGGACATTTTTGTCCGTTTTTATTTATTTAGACACAATTAATTTAAAAGTTATGTTTTGAGATTTAAATTTTATTTGGGAGAAGTTCTTGTACACCTTTTATTGTGAAGATCTTTTTGTTGAGCTCCAAAGTGAGGACATTCTTGTCTTTTGTTAATTTATTTTGGATTTAGGTATATTTGCTTTTATTGTTAGATTGGAATTAGAGTAATATGCACTCTTGTACACCAGTTGTTGTTAAGATTATTTTATTGACTTTCAAAGTGTGAATATTGTCTGTATTTGTTGTTGTTGTTTTGTTTATTTATTAATTTTGGGTTTTATGAGTAAAACAGTTTAGAGTATAGCTAGCTTTGATATTAGCATGTGCTCGTTATTTTGAGGGCCATGTTCCTAAACATTAAAATGAGGAAATTGTTGTCAGGCTCGCTTCTGTTTAAACCAAAGTTTTTTTTAACAGTTGAACTTAAATTTTATTGTTGTAATGTTGGAGTAACACTCGTTCTTGTATATGTATTGTTGTGAGGACCATTTTCTTGACCTTCAAAGTGGGGTCATTGTTGCCTGGTTGTCATTTATTCTTAACACGGTTTGTTTTGAGGGTTGCAGTTAGTTATTTTGGTTAGGTAAAAATAAAGTTAAGGTAAACTCGATTAGCTGTAATTCTAAATACAGTTTGGTTTTATTGTAATGGTAGATCAACAGTGTCTAATCCTGGTCCTTTGAGGCTTTCTATCTTGCAAGTTTTAGATGTTTTTTCTGCTTTAACATTAAATATTTGTATAAATAAGTGATTAAGACAGAGAGAGAGTCAGAGTCAGAGAGTCTTTATTGTCATTTGCACCGCATGTGGTACATGTGATGAAAACGAGATTATGTACATGGGGTCCCAGTTACATCCAACAACAAATGAAAGAGAAAAACAGTAATAACATCTAGAATTAACTAAGAAAAACATCAACTAGTAATACACTAAGCCTAATTAATTAATGGTTCATTACAGAACTTGATTATCTACTGAGGAGAAGGGGACAAGTAAAACATGCAGGGTAGTAGCCCCAGAAGGACCAGGATCGGGCACCACTTTGTTAATTTAAGGTTAGATAAACATTTGTACATTAATTATTGTGAGGGCTGATTTATTTTATTTTTTTTTACCTTTAAAGTGGGGACATTGTTGTCTGGTTATAGTTTATTTTAAACACAGTTTATTTTGAGGTTTTGGGTTTGGTTTATAGTAATGATAGATTAAAGTACTGTAACAGTAAACCATGCTTGTCTATAATGCTAACATGTGCTCATCATTGTATCATCATTGTATATTCTTGACCTTCAAATTGGGGTCATTGTTCTCTGTTGTTTATTATTAACTCAGTTCAGTTTGAGGTTTGGGGTTTGGTTTTATGGTTATGTTAAATTAAAGTTACAGTAAAGTATGATTAACAACTGGAATACTGGGTTCACCAAACTGATGACCAACTTACAGTCTATTAAATTTATTCTTTTCTTTTTACAATTGTTCGTTTTAAAGGTTTTGGTTTGGTAAATGGCTATGATACAATTAGTTTAGCATAAGAAATGGGTAACTAATGAAAACAAGCTTTCTTGTGCACTGTTTAGTGTGAGGACCATAATAGTTGTATTGTTTTAGATATATAAAATATTTTCCTGTTTATTTTTGGTTTTATGGTTATATCAGATTAACGTTAAATTATGGAATGGATTACTGTAATGCTGTGTGTTCTTGTTCTTCTGTCTCTGTGAGAACAAAGCAAGGACATTTTGTCTTGCCTACACTTTTTCATGACAAAGGCTGTTCTTAAACCTATGACTTGTTTACATTACTGTAAATAACAATACGCTGATTTGCTACTAGATATTTGTTTTAAAACAGAAAAGTAGACGGAGGATTTGATTTGTCTCGTAGTTTAAGGTACATATAGTTGAGCATAAAGAATGAAAGTTAAAAAAACGGCTATAAATTATTTTAAGACTCTTTAATATCAGCTTAAAGAAGAAGTGCTGGTGTCAGTAACATCTAAAATTTATTAAGCTAGTTTTTTTTACAGCCTATACTGGAGTTGTTAACATTTTTAAAAGGCAAACAAACAGAGCTACTTTTTAGGTCAAAACACAAAAGTGTAGACTGTAAAACACTTTAAAGCATTACTATATACATGCACAATTTTCATGAATTACAATAAAAGTGGATTTTACATCAGTTTGAATTGAATTTTGAGTAACACTAGAAGTTTATGCACAACTTGGTCATAAGGAATCTTAAAAGTTGCTGGAAGTCTTTTGGTGTGGGTGTTGGTTTTGTCTCCAAATTGTCTTTACAACCAATAAATGGTCTAGAACCAACTAATAAAAACAAAAAGAGGGTTAATTATTATTAAAATGTGTTTAAATAGTTCCATCATACTGTTAAATTTAGATTAATTATGTCAGGCTTTTCTTTGTTGGTGCTGTTAACAAGAAAAAAAATCATTTAAAACAAATGTATCTGATTGGCTAAAAATGAACATGTTATTTAAACAAATAAAGAAACAATATTTGTCAGTTAAACAGATAAGCCATTAACAACCATGTGTGCAATATAACAATTAATATTTGCATAATTAGGAGTGCAACACTAATGGGATTCCTTAAGTATTTGCATTTAGTTAAAGAAAACAATAAAGCTGAATATTAATATGTATGTACCTGTAATATATATTAATCTATTAATGCATGCAGAGAACTTGTTCAACTTTTAACTCTGCAACTGCATCCCATGAATATAAAAAGTAACTTTTTCTTCTTAACATTTGCAGAAAGTCTTTAGCAAAAGACTGAACATAAACAAAACCATCCATGTTGCTCATTTATTCTGACCTTGCTTGCGGTGGACAGAAGCTGCTGGGTTTCAGCAGAAATCTTTAGATTTATCTCCTGGCCTTTCCTCGGTGGTGTCCGCTGCCCGGTGATGCTGCTACTGCTCAAACCAAGCCTCCTGGTTGGTTTATAAACACTTGAGCCTTCAGCAGCAGCCAATCGCTGCAGAGTTTGTGACATAATGAGGTTAACCACTCCGTGGTCCAACTCTCCTCTTATTCTCCCACTCTTACTGTGATTGGTGGCATACACACACATACACAAAACGCAAAGAAAAAAATTAAACACTTACAACCCAGACATGTTGATGCACTTTTTCTGTTCTTTCACGCACTCATGCTTACTGTGAGTAAAGTTAATTTTAGGAGCGTGTAGTGGCAAGTCGAGGGGAAAACCAACAGCGTTCAGATGTAGGTGGTATGACAGTGAATCAGCTTCCCCACAGGCAGAACAAAATCATCTGATCTTTCTGGATAATTGAGAATCTGTCTGCAACACCAGACACATTTGTCTGAACTGTCAAACAAACGGCTGTTTTTATTCTTTTTTTTATATACATTTATCACAATAAGTTAAAAGCATATTTTATTATGTAAAGCCTGCAAAATCTGTTCTAATCTTTCTGTATTAGAATGTTTCCTCTGATGTTAAAAAATAGATAATTATTTAAAAAATACAGACTTTATATCAGAAGTAGGTAAAGGAATAAAAGTTTTACACAGATATATTCACTGAAAGAGAAGGACTGAAATGAACAAATGATGGAAAACCATATACAAAGTATACAGTGTAGGCATGTACTGTGTGTA
>JBBPBX010055789.1:12978-22984 GCA_038048925.1 Garcialebias charrua
ACTTACTCCATTGTGAAGTATGTCAAGTGTACTTACAACAAACCTAAAACAACTCATTTTGATTAAAGTGCTAAATGTTATAAACTAAAGAAATTTGAAATCATAACTTTCCCTAAAGGAATGCTCATCATGCACCTCCTTTTATGCTATATTTAAACATATTATCTTAAAAAGTGATGGAGGGTTTGCTTTTTTCAGCAAACCTGACAATTAAATTATAGTTATATTACCGTATTTCCACCGTACACGTCGCACCACCGTACACGTCGCATCAGTCCAATTATGTCCAATAAAGTGGAAAAATCCATAAACATGTTGCACCGCCATATACGTTGCATAGGTTACGCGTCACCGCTGACAAATCGGAAATGTGGGCCGGTGTTTTGCCAAAAATGGATTGGCTGCCAAATGGCCACAGGAGCGTGCACGGAAGGACTTTAACAAGATTAAAACTTAAAAACAATTATTTGTTTTCTGAAAATTATAGCAAAGATGTGTCTGAGCTGAACTTTTCCTTAAAAAAATTAATGTAATGTTCAAATCAGCTGGATTTAAAAAAGACTTGCTGTCTCAAGCGTGCACCCGCATCCAGCGGAAACTGGAAACGGTGAATTTCTTTAAAATTTAACAAGATAAACACCTTAAAAAATATATTTGTTCATTGACATTATAGCAAAAGTGTGTCTGAGCTGAACTTTTCCTTTAAAAATGAACGTAATGCTCAAATCAGCTGGATTTAAATAGTTTCGCTTGTCGGGTCTTCCAAACGTGTGTGCGCGCGCAGCGAAAAACTTAATCTCTTTAAACTTTAACAAGAAAAACACCTTAAAAATATATTTGTTTGCTGACATAGTAAAAGTGTGTCTCAGCTGAACTTTTCTTAATAAATGCACTTTGACGTTTAAAACATGGCAAAATGAAGCCGACAAAATAAAGCGGCTTTAAATTTACTACACGCTCACCCGCCCATAATGATGACAGAAACACCTTTTTATTTATTTATTTTTATTCAAACCAGTTTAATTCTTCATCCTCTGTGTCGCTGGTGAAGAGTTCTGACAACTCCTGAGGTAACAGTAGTTCAGACCTCCAGAGAGCAGGAGGCCGTGCTGCGACAGAGTGAGTCCGAGCAGAGGCTGCTGTCGGACACATGAGCTGGGAACGCTCGGTGGACCCTAGCGGCCGAAAGTGGTACTGCTCCATTTTTTCCGTCAGAATGAATGGAAACGGTCATATCTCAGCCAAAAATTGGTCTAAAAATATGGGGGGAAATCCATAAATATGTCGCTTCGCCGTATAAGTCGCAAGACATGCAAATTAGAAGAAAAAAACAGCGACTCACAAAGTGGTAACATTTGAAGTACCGGTATTTGTTGTGAATGACTCTCAACTGCAACCACACCAAATCTCAGCTCAACGTGTTAAAAACAACATACAGGGAACCCCCGACCTACGAACCCACCGACCTGCGAACCCCGGGACCTACGAACGAGCCAAAGTAGAAGAATACCATCGACGTACGGCAGAAAAAAGTGACCTACGAACGAGCCAAGTAAAAATATATAATCGATGTACGGCAGAAAATATGTGACCTACGAACGAACCAAGTTAAAAATATATAATCGAGCTACGGCACACGACCTACGAACGAGCCCCATTACAGGTATATAATCGAGCTACGGCGAAACTGCGTCACAAAACGGCAATCGGCGAGGTGGGGGAGGGGATCGCCTTTGGCTGTTGCTGGTTGGGCATGGGCGTGACACTGCGCATGGCAGTGGAAAAGTACCGCCAGCGAGAGGGGGGGGCTGGGCTTTCTGGCGGATGTACACACAGCCGCAGTGCAGCTGGCGGCGGAGGGATCCGTACAGGTAAAGCGGTAACTATTTAAAGGGCTGCGGCCATTTTGTGCCTCGTGGTTTTCTACGGTGATTGATGGTAGAAGACAGTTACGAACAACAGCGAACACGAACAAAGAACACGAACGAAGAACACGAGAAAAAAAAAAGTACAAAGAACCTACGAGCAGGTACAGTACATTTACAGTTAATTTATATCAGTTTTAGACTAAAGCCAACGTTAGCACACGTTAGAATTAATTTTAATTTGTGCTCCTTAGGAGTTAGCATTTAGCTAATTGTCGACGACACGACGATACGAGTTGTCCACGGGTCATCGAACGGGCAGGTACGGACCAGTACTAAATGAAAAAATATTTTTAGACGAAAGCAAACGTCAGCATTCATTTTTGAACGTTAGCATTAATTTTAATTTTTGCTACTTAGGAGTTAGCACGTTAGCTAATTGTGACGAGAACGACAGGAGTTGTCCACGGGTCATCGAACGGGCAGGTACGGTCCAGTACTAAATGAAAAAATATTTTTAGACGAAAGCAAACGTGAGCATTCATTTTTGAACGTTAGCATTAATTTTAATTTTTGCTCCTTAGGAATTAGGACCTTAGAGAATGGCTCCGAAGAGACCTGCAAAGTCCGCGGACGCGGCACAGGGGAAAAAACCTCGTCGTACCATAACGCTGGAGACGAAGGCAAAAATTATAAAAATGGCAGATGAGGGCATGACTCCCTCTAAAATTGGAGATGCGCTAGGGTTGCCGAGGTCAACTGTGGGGACAATAATGGCGGACAAAGAACGAATTTTGCAGCAGGTGCGTGCTTCAG
This sequence comes from Garcialebias charrua, assembly GCA_038048925.1. NCBI lineage: Eukaryota > Metazoa > Chordata > Actinopteri > Cyprinodontiformes > Rivulidae > Garcialebias > Garcialebias charrua. The sequence continues at coordinate 15,660 of JBBPBX010055789.1, forward strand.
CCCCCATGAAGTCCACCATAATTACAAAGCAAAGGACGGGGAGAATAGTCGAGATGGAAAGGTTGCTTGTCCTCTGGCTGGAGGACAACACACAGCGCAGAATCCCAGTTGGGATGTCTGTGATCTGTGAAAAGGCAAAGAGGATTTATGACAGGCTGCAGGAACTAGGGTTGACTGGGGCAGGTGCAGGGGAGCAGGGGGGTGCGGGGGAGCAGGGGTCTGCACAGAGTGATCCGGGTGAAGGGACGTCCTCTCAGAGCGATCCGGGTGAAGGGACGTCCTCCCAAAGTGCTGGAGGAGGGACTTCGAGCAGCGCATCATGGGAGTTTACTGCCTCCAAAGGATGGTTTGATCGGTTTAGGAAGAGAAACAACTTCCACAACATCAGAGTGCAGGGTGAGCACTTTAATTTCTCATTTTTCTTTTTTAATACTGTAAATGCATACAGTACAGGTAGTCCTCGACTAACGAATTTTTTTTTTTTTCATTTTATTACAGTGTGTTACAACAGCTTAACCATGTCATTTTGTGTGCATTTAAACAGGAGAGGCAGCAAGCGCTGACCACGAGGCAGCTCAGGCATTCCCAGCAGAACTGGCTGAGATCATCAGGGATGGCGGGTACACTGCGCAGCAAGTGTTCAATGTGGATGAGACAGGGCTGTTCTGGAAGCGTTTGCCAGACAGGACGTACATCAGCAAGGAAGAACGAACCGCACCCGGCCACAAGGTCGGCAAGGAGCGTTTGACCTTGCTGGTGGGGGGCAATGCTGCGGGTGACTGCAAACTCAAGCCGTTGTTGGTGTACCAATTTAATAAACCCAGGGCCTTCAAAGATGTTGATAAATCATCGCTTCCTGTTTTTTGGGCGTCTAATAAAAAGGCTTGGGTGACGCTGGAAGTTTTTACAAATTGGTTCACCAAGAACTTTGTTCCGCAAGTGAAGCGTTTTTGCAATGACCAACGCATTCCCTTTAAAATCCTCCTGATCTTGGACAACGCTCCAGGACACCCCCCTGGTCTCACCACTAGGAACAAAGATGTTAAGGTGGTGTACCTGCCTCCCAACACCACCTCATTGATCCAGCCAATGGACCAGGGGGTTATTAGTACGTTTAAGGCGTACTACCTACAAAGAGTCATACGTGCTGCTTTGGAGGCTACGGAGAACTCTCCGACCCTTACGCTTAAAGACTTCTGGCGTAAGTTCAACATCCTTGATGCTGTGCTGAACATTGGCATCGCCTGGCATCGTGTAACTCCACAGAACATGTGCGGAGTATGGAAGAAGCTCTGTCCAGAGCTTGTTCAGGAGGTACACGATGCCCAGGAGGTGGACCGTGTAATAGAGGATGTTGTGAGGATGGGCAGGTCACTGGAGCTCGACATGGACCAGGACGATGTCCAACACCTTCTCAGTTCATCTGGAGAGGATCTGTCCCCAGACGACCTGATTAGTCTGGACAGGCACGTCACGGATGAGGAGGTGGTGGAGGAGGAGGTGGAGGTCATTCCTCCGACCTTCACCAGGCAGGAGATGGTGCTGGGCTTTCAGGAACTCCACAGCTTCCTGGCGAGGATGGAGAAGCAGGACTCGGATTGTGAGAGGTTCGCCAAGGTCCGTAGGGGTGTCCTCAATGAAGTTGCGTGTTACCAGCAGATCCTGGAGGACAAAAAACGTGAAAAGGTGCAGAGCAGCATGCTCAATTATTTTCGAAAAGTCACAGCACCGCCTCCAGGATCTGCTGGTGCACCAGCTGAAAGGCCGTCCAGTCCTCCTGCAGCAAGCCAGGAGGAGGCCTTGGACATCCCAGCGGACGAGCGGCCATCCAGTCCTACTGCAGCAAGCCAGGAGGAAGCCATGGACAGCCCACCATCTCCCCAGTGAAACACGCCGCCCCCCCCGCTCCCTCCCTCCAGGTACAGCACGTACTGTAATGAAATGTTTTTTTTTTTTTTTGGAGTTGTCATGTTACACAAATTAATTTAATCTGTTACTGTCTCTGCTTATGTTCACAGCCTTCCTCCTCCTTCCCCTCCTCTTCACCAACTCCACCATCCCATCACTGACCTGCCCACCCTCACATCCCAGCACAGCAACGTCAGAAAGGTACAGCAAAGACATGTTAATTTATTTTCTCTTTTTTTTTACTTACATCTACACCTACTGTAATCATCACCTCTCTCTCGACAGCCTCCAAAGCGGCACGTCCCCCTGGTCCATCCACACACCTGCTACGCACCACACCACACACGTAAGGAGAAGTTGTTGTTGTCTATGTTGTTGTTATGTGCAGGTGTTCACGTCTGTGTGTGTTTGTGTTTCAACAGATCCACTTGCTGTTTCGCCTCATGGAACAGCGTCGGGTACCACGTACCCGTGCTCTGCCTCCAGCCTCCTGCACCTCCTCCAGCCTCCTCCCTGTGCTCCAGCTCCACACTTGCACCACACACGTAAGGAGAAGTTGTTGTTGTCTATGTTGTTGTTATGTGCAGGTGTTCACGTCTGTGTGTGTTTGTGTTTCAACAGATCCACTTGCTGTTTCGCCTCATGGAACAGCGTCGGGTACCACGTACCCGTGCTCTGCCTCCAGCCTCCTGCACCTCCTCCAGCCTCCTCCCTGTGCTCCAGCTCCACACTTGCACCACACACGTAAGGAGAAGTTGTTGTTGTTTATGTTGTTGTTATGTGCAGGTGTTCACGTCTGTGTGTGTTTGTGTTTCAACAGATCCACTTGCTGTTTCGCCTCATGGAACAGCGTCGGGTACCACGTACCCGTGCTCTGCCTCCAGCCTCCTGCACCTCCTCCAGCCTCCTCCCTGTGCTCCAGCTCCACACTTGCACCACACACGTAAGGAGAAGTTGTTGTTGTCTATGTTGTTGTTATGTGCAGGTGTTCACGTCTGTGTGTGTTTGTGTTTCAACAGATCCACTTGCTGTTTCGCCTCATGGAACAGCGTCGGGTACCACGTACCCGTGCTCCTGCTGCTCTGCCTCCAGCCTCCTGCACCTCCTCCAGCCTCCTGCCTGTCCTCCAGCCTCCTGCCTGTCCTCCAGCCTGTCCTACACACATGCACCACACATGTAAGGAGAAGTTGTTGTTGTCTGTGTTGTTGTTATGTGCAGGTGTTGACGTCTGTGTGTGCTTGTGTTTCAACAGCTCGTCTGCGTGCTGATCCACATCATGGATGAGCCTAGGGTGCTACGTACACCTGCTGCCTGTCCTCCAGCCTCCTGCCTGTCCTCCAGCCTCCTGCCTGTCCTCCAGCCTGTCCTCCACACATGCACCACACATGTAAGGAGAAGTTGTTGTTGTCTGTGTTGTTGTTATGTGCAGGTGTTGACGTCTGTGTGTGCTTGTGTTTCAACAGCTCGTCTGCGTGCTGATCCACATCATGGATGAGCCTAGGGTGCTACGTACACCTGCTGCCTCTGCCTGTCCTCCAGCCTCCTGCCTGTCCTCCAGCCTCCTGCCTGTCCTCCAGCCTCCTGCCTGTCCTCCAGCCTGTCCTCCACACATGCACCACACATGTAAGGAGAAGTTGTTGTTGTCTGTGTTGTTGTTATGTGCAGGTGTTGACGTCTGTGTGTGCTTGTGTTTCAACAGCTCGTCTGCGTGCTGATCCACATCATGGATGAGCCTAGGGTGCTACGTACACCTGCTGCCTGTCCTCCAGCCTCCTGCCTGTCCTCCAGCCTCCTGCCTGTCCTCCAGCCTGTCCTCCACACATGCACCACACATGTAAGGAGAAGTTGTTGTTGTCTGTGTTGTTGTTATGTGCAGGTGTTGACGTCTGTGTGTGCTTGTGTTTCAACAGCTCGTCTGCGTGCTGATCCACATCATGGATGAGCCTAGGGTGCTACGTACACCTGCTGCCTGTCCTCCAGCCTCCTGCCTGTCCTCCAGCCTCCTGCCTGTCCTCCAGCCTGTCCTCCACACATGCACCACACATGTAAGGAGAAGTTGTGTGTTTTTCATGTTTTCTTAACAAGTGATTTTCCAGCTGTAACTGCACATTTTCATGTTTGTGTTCATTCTTACACAGATCACATGTTGCACGTTCTACATGAATGGATGTCCTGCAACACTGTGTTCCTGGACGTCTGTTCCTCCTGCCTCTGGTGTCCTGCATGTTGCCTCCATCCATCACCATTGTGTCCTTCTACTCTTAAATGACTGCTGTCAAAACAGAAAAACTTCATGTGATGCACAGACCTGCTCACATCAGGACAATTGCACATCAGGACAACACACCTGAACTGACACATGCCTGAACTTACAGCTGGCCTAAAATGCTCCCAACATTCATTGTTGAGCAATGGCTCAGCAGTTCCATCAGATGCAGGTTTGATCATGAGAACAACATCTGTCTACCTACACTTCGGTCAAAGTAAGACAATTTTGATTCATTTTTCTGCTGCTTCTCGCTTTTTCTGAGTTCATGGACTTCTTTCTCATGCACATGGACACTCATCAACGCAACGTGCTCATGTGTGATTGCTGACATCATTTTGCTGATGTGACTCTCTGATTTGCTGCTGTTTTGCTGTGAAAAGCTGCACTTTGACAAGTGTTCATGTGTGATTGTTGACAACATTTTGCTGATGGGAATCCCTGGTTTGCTGCAGGTTTGATGTGAAAAGCTGCACTTTGAAGTGCTCATGTGTGATTGTTGACAACATTTTGCTGATGGGAATCCCTGGTTTGCTGCAGGTTTGATGTGAAAAGCTGCACTTTGAAGTGCTCATGTGTGATTGTTGACAACATTTTGCTGATGGGAATCCCTGGTTTGCTGCAGGTTTGATGTGAAAAGCTGCACTTTGACAAGTGCTCATGTGTGATTGTTGACAACATTTTGCTGATGGGAATCCCTGGTTTGCTGCAGGTTTGATGTGAAAAGCTGCACTTTGACAAGTGCTCATGTGTGATTGTTGACAACATTTTGCTGATGGGAATCCCTGGTTTGCTGCAGGTTTGATGTGAAAAGCTGCACTTATGAAGTGCTCATGTGTGATTGTTGACAACATTTTGCTGATGGGAATCCCTGGTTTGCTGCAGGTTTGATGTGAAAAGCTGCACTTAATGAAGTGCTCATGTGTGATTGTTGACATCATTGTTGCTGATGAGATTTCCTGCTGATTTGCTGCAGTTCTGATGTGAAGTTACTGATGTACAGGTGTTTATGGATGCATGTGTGGTGTAATTGTTTAGATAAGTGCTTGTAAATAAAGTTCTGTGCATGTATATAGCCCAGTATGTCAGTGTCATGCTGTTAGATGTGGGCGCGGCGGTCCGTTAGCGGTATTTCCGCGACCTACGAACAGAATAGCGACCTACGAACGACACGCTATTTTCACCCCCCACCTACGAACGGATCGAGCTGCGAACGGTTCTTGGGTCCCAAACTCGTTCGTAGGTCGGGGGTTCCCTGTAATATCCATTTTGTGTTTTCAAGTCTTAGTTGTTGCAGCCATCTTGAATTAAATTGACTCCAAAAGGTTATTATTCATTCATTCAACCTTTATTTCTACAGGCTAGCCTCGTTGAGCCTCATTTACAAGAGGGGCCTGTCTCACTCACACCCAGGGTCAATTTTAGAGTTACCAGTCAGCCTAACATGCATGTTTTTGGACTATTGGACTATTATATTATTATAGTATTTAGACTATTATTAGTTGTAGAAGTAAATCCACTTAAAGCTGCAGTATGTAGCTTTTTTTATGAACATATTTCTTCACTCTGTCACTACCTCCTGACAGACTGATGTTAGCCAGGTAATCTCTGAAAAAAAATTAAAAAAAATATTGTCCCCTTGCTTCTCCAGGTGGTAAATAAGCATTTCTAAAAAGAAAAGGTGACCCGCCATTTTCCAGCCAATAAAAACAGAGTTTGTAACCAGCCAATAAAAACAGAGCTTGAATTTGAATCAGCCAATAAAAACAGAGCTTGAATTTGAAATTCAACAGACCACAAGGGGGCAGAGCCACATATGGCTCTGAGGGGGAGGGATCAGAATGCTTTGCCTGTTGAAAATATTTCTAACTGCTGCAGTTCTACAGAAACTGCATACTGAACCTTTAATTGAAAATTGAAAAATAATTTTGAGTCAACTATACCATACCTGCTTTATTTATAGAGTACATTAAACACCCACAGGGTATGTAATAGAACTATGTATGTGTATTGGCAAAATATCTGGGAATTTTTTAGTAAACTTTAAAGAAAGATTAAAGGTTCAGTATGCAGTTTCTGTAGAACTGCAGCAGTTAGAAATATTTTCAACAGGCAAAGCATTCTGATCCCTCCCCCTCAGAGCCATATGTGGCTCTGCCCCCTTGTGGTCTGTTGAATTTCAAATTCAAGCTCTGTTTTTATTGGCTGATTCAAATTCAAGCTCTGTTTTTATTGGCTGGTTACAAACTCTGTTTTTATTGGCTGGAAAATGGCGGGTCACCTTTTCTTTTTAGAAATGCTTATTTACCACCTGGAGAAGCAAGGGGACAATATTTTTTTTAAAAAATTTTCAGAGATTACCTGGCTAACATCAGTCTGTCAGGAGGTAGTGACAGAGTGAAGAAATTATGTTCATAAGATCTTAAACAATCATTCAGAGCATAAAATGTGTTTTGGAAATCAGTCTCAGCTGTTACCACACTTGCTTTTAGCTGAATATCTATACATTTTACTGAGTTATGATCATTTTTCTGTTTTAATGGTCAGTCATTTGTGGAAGCCTGGAAATGATACAGGTATTGATAAACTCCCTAACACTAAATTTATTAAATATTCTGCATAATACATCTACTAAAAAGCTACTTATACACATGAAAATTTAAGGTTAATTAGATATATTTATACCCTGATGCATGCTCAATAATCCAGGTAGAAAAATAAAAAAGCTAAGTCTGGTCCTCTGGACATTCAAAAAACAAAAAAAATAAAAAAAAATGTAGAAACGTTTTGTCTTTCGTCCGAAAGACTTCCTCAGTCTGAGAAGCTGTGTTCAGCTCAGTCTTATAAATAGCACCCTCACAGTGGATCAACCAGTTGGCTGATGACAGCCGAAACCAGCTGCTCACATGATCAAGGAGGACCATCAGCCTAACGATGGATCGTTAGCACCCTGATGGTTGTTTGCTATTCACAGAGGGCTGAGTGATACTAGCAATAACAGCATTGTAAGAGGGGGACAGTTGAACCCGGAGGCCTCCACCTCTGTTTAATGATGGACGGTTTCTTTTCACAAAGATGGCCTCCTTTACTCCTCTCTCAAACCATCGTTCCTCTCTATCAAGGATGTGAACATCTTCATCCCTGAAAGAGT
>JBBPBX010055790.1:0-22984 GCA_038048925.1 Garcialebias charrua
ATATATTTTTTTTTTTTCAACTTTCATCATTTTGTAAACTGCCCCCTAGCTTGTAGATTGTAGTTATGTTATCCTTCACGAGAGTTTGTATATATTTTTGTTTATGTATGAATGTACTACAGAATGTAGTGTTCTGTTTGTTTTGTTTGGACTACAGAATGTAGTGTTCTGTTTGTTTTTAATTAAAAAAACAAAAAAAAACAAAGCTCAAAGCCGAAGAGCGGAAGATGACGTCATGCAGCCGTTTGTTTTCCCATCATGCATCACGTTCTTCAACTGCTAAAACAGCTAAAAATAAATAAAAACAAGAAAGTAAGCTGTGCAAAACTATTCAGGCATTCTGTTTTTTTTTTTTTCAGGCTATATTGAATTTGAAGCCAGAATTTTTTCCTCATTGCAACCGTGAGTGAAAACCGTAGTTCATTAGACCCACATAAAAGGCGATGAGCGTCATTAAGTTTTCAAGGCAGCTTGTGTGGACGGTGCAACTAACCGGTTCCTTGCCCTTGGATGTCAATAGGCCTGGATTGCATATGTAAAGGATGTCAACCCAGGATGCATCTGAGTTCAGTAGGAGTCATATAGACTGACAAGAATAAAGATTGAATGAAAAAAATAAAAATAAAGGTTTAATGAAATGACAAGCCTGAAATAAAGGTTGAATGAAAAAAAAAAAGCCAGGTTAAAGGTGAAAAATGGTATTCAGATGCATAGGTCCCAAGGGACACAAGCTGCCGATATTTTTATGGACAAAACAACAATTGTCAATTACTCTGTTGCTTGTATTAATGTAATACACTTTTTATAACCATAAAATTTATAATCACATAAACCTTGCACAGTTACTCTTATGATAATAAATTTGCACAGCTTCGTTCATAAATCAGACTCATAGACTGTTATTGTGCACTGGTGCTGTTAGCCCATATTAGCTCAAACTCTCAGAGCTACGTTCTGTTGTGTCCAACTAAGGACAATGAGAAGACTTTTTTATTTTCTGATTATTTATTTCAATCCGAAGCATTACTAAAAAACGCCTTTTTCTGATCATAAGACGTCTGTGACTTATCCCTTATGTATTTAAAAGAAGCTGCTAGGGTTGTACAATTGGCGTGTTTTGCTCACTGGAAGCCGTAGGGTTGTCATACCAGACGTTCAGTCATGGGTTCGATCCCCATGGCAGCTTGATTCGCCAAATCAAGTGGACAATGATTTTAACATATTTTACATTTGTCTATTATCAAAAAAGGCGTTCAATACAAGATCAACTGGACTTTATTTGTTACAGAAGACGTTTCGCTTCTCATCCGAGGAGCTTTATCAATTCAATGAAACAGACTGTGTGCGAGTGGAGTTATAACAGTGAGTCACGCACCAACATACCGGGTATGTAAATTTCATACTGAGGTAACACATACATGTAAATTGACAGATCACACCTTAACAATAGGGAGAACCCTTGAGGTCTCTGACAGAAGACACACAACTATATGTAAATTGACAAAAACACCCTCCCAAACCAACAACAGAGGTTTCTCAAAAATTCTTTGCTAGTCTAATTCACAGACAAGACACCTCTGCTCCCATCCGGTGTAAATTGTTTGGGAATCAGCCCCAGAACTGAGTTATAAGTCTTAGAAAGTTGAAATCTCAGACCTTCTCCTCTGTTAAGAGAAGGTTTTTCTCTTTTAACATAAACAGCTTCCTTCACACCCCTCTCAAACCACCATCTGTGCTCTCTGTCCAAAATGTGCACATTCTGGTCCTCAAAAGAGTGTCCCTTGTCCGTGAGGTGGAGGTGAACAGCTGAGTTTTGTCCAGAGGAGGTTGCTCTCCTGTGTTGGGACATTCTTCTGTGGATGGGCTGCTTAGTTTCTCCAATGTAGCGGTCTGGGCAGTCCTCGCTGCACTGGACTGCGTACACTACACCACTCTGTTTGTGTGTTGGTGTTTTGTCCTTAGGATGCACCAGCCTCTGCCTGAGAGTTCTGCTGGGATTGAAATGTACTGGGATGTTGTGTTTGTTGAAAATACTTCTGAAATTCTCCTAAATTCCTGCTAGCATGTCCTGTTAGCAGCATTGTCCTGTTAGCAGCATGGTCCTGTTATCAACATGGTTCTGTTAGCAGCATTGTCCTGTTGGCAGCATTGTCCTGTTAGCAGCATTGACTGTGTCTCAATTCATGGGGACCCAGCCTAGCTGGGCCGAGTAGGCCACGCACTCACAAGGCCGAGTGGGCTGGACGAAACTGCTGAAATGGGACGGTCTAGCCTTCAGGTTTGCCGGCCTTGAAGTGGGTGGGGCGTTCTCTTGAAGTGGGTGAGAAGTTCTTGTGTGCCGCTTGGTGTGTGTGTGGAAAGAGAAGGGACGCCGCTAAAATATATTAGTTAGATGAATACATGTATATATATTAGTGTTTCTGAGTTTACTGAACTGATTACAAATCAGCTTATTTTACACGTGCGTAGCAAGGATTTTCTGAGCGGCGATCTGTTAAAACTCAGAGTGGACCTATAAAATGCAAGTTGCCCAGTAGGTCACTGGTTAAACATTGGGTTGGCATGCAGATCCTTTTGTCAAAAGCTGGTTCGAATCTCACTCGGTACGGTTAAAACTTATTTTACGTTTGTCTTTTATTGGATAAAAATATGAGGACTGAGATTTTTAAAAAGGAGTTTGTGAAACTCCTTTTTTTTTATCCAATGAAAGACAAACGTAAAATAAGTTTTAATCGTACCGAGTGAGATTCGAACCAGCTTTTGAGAAAAGGATCTGCGTGCCAACTCAATGTTTAACACAATGACCTACTGGGCAACTAGTGTTTTGTACGTCCACTCTGAGTTTTAAAAGATCGCCCCTCGGAAAAACCTTGCTACTCACGTGTAAAATAAGGTGATTTGTTATCAGTTATTAACAAACATTAAACTCAGAAACACTAATATATATTCATCTAACAAATATTTTTTAGTCTTTTCTGTAGTTAAATTTTAATGAGATTCAGCTTGCGCTGAGGTTGAACGAGCTGATGACTCAACAACATGCAGCAGTACCGACCCTGCACGCAGAAAGTCCTACCCCCCCGCGAAATCTCTGCTGGCGCTACGAATTCTGGGATAGCCTCCGTCTTGAAGGATTCACGGATGCATCCTTGGATTTCGACAGGAAGTAGGCCGCATTCCTCGGCCGCATGACGAGGAGTCTTCGAATTGGGACAGTCCTCCGCGTGGGGCAATGACGTATGCGGCCTACAAATGCGCACTCATGAGGACCCAGCCCCTGAATAGAAACACAGCCATTGACCTGTTAGCAGCATGGTCCTGTTATCAACATGGTCCTGTTAGCAGCATTGTCCTTTTAGCAGCATTGTCCTGTTAGCAGCATTGTCCTGTTGGCAGCATTGTCCTGTTAGCAGCATTGTCCTGTTGGTAGCATGGTCCTGTTATCAACATCCTGTTTGCAGCATTGTCCTGTTAGCAGCATTGTCCTGTTAGCAGCATTGTCCTGTTGGTAGCATGGTCCTGTTATCAACATGGTCCTGTTAGCAGCATTGTCCTGTTAGCAGCATTGTCCTGTTGGTAGCATGGTCCTGTTATCAACATGGTCCTGTTAGCAGCATTGTCCTGTTAGCAGCATTGTCCTGTTGGTAGCATGGTCCTGTTATCAACATGGTCCTGTTAGCAGCATTGTCCTGTTAGCAGCATTGTCCTGTTGGTAGCATGGTCCTGTTATCAACATGGTCCTGTTAGCAGCATTGTCCTGTTAGCAGCATTGTCCTGTTAGCAGCATTGTCCTGTTAGCAGCAATGGTCTTGTTATCAACATGGTATTGCTAGCAGTATTGTCCTGTTATCAACAAACCAAACCTCGATAACTGAACTTGGCCCTTTTAAATGGAAGCTTAAGACTTTTTTTATTCCAACAGGCTTTTAGTAATTAAATATGTGGTGACATTTCTGGTTTTATTTTTGCTATTATGTTGTGTTTTTCTTGATTTTTAATCTGTTGTCTTTTGAAGTACTGTACTGCACTGTTTTTTGTTAAGCACTTTGGTCACCATCACCGTGGTTGTGTAAAGTGCTATAGAAATGAATAAATGAAAATGAAATGAAAACAGTTGAGTCCCAGTTGAAGTGCTTCCTGGAGGATCACGCTATCCCCAAGCTATTCCAATCTGGCTTCAAACCTCTCCACAGCACTGAGACTGCCCTACTGAAGGTTTTTAACGACATCTTCCTATCCATAGACACTGGTGACTCTGTGCTGCTTGTCCTATTGGACCTCACATCCGCTTTCGACACCATCGACCATGAGATCCTCATTGCTAGGTTGAAGCAGTGGGTGGGTATCACAGGGTCAGCCCTCAATTGGTTCAAATCATGACAGGTCCTTTTGTGTTTCCATGACTTCTTCTCATTCAAAATTATTCAAATGGCCAGTATCTCCTAAAGTGAAAGAAAACCATTTTAAAATAATAAACAAGATTTACCCCGTGGCCATGTTTCTTCCCAGAAGATTTAAATTTGAGGTTGATTTGTGAACCTTTTGTAAATCCGAAGATGAATCCCTTGAGCATTTGTTTTTATCATGTCAACATTCTCAAAGTTTTAGGACGGACATCACAAACTGGATTAATCTAAAACTCAACATTCCCTCTTTTGATACTGATGCCATTTTATTCTATGTAGACAGCTTAAGCTCAGCTTACTCTGATGCCATAAATATAGTCGTCCTTATAGCAAAGTGCCACATTCATTGTAGTAAGTGGAGGGATAATAAGCCCTCCTTCCCATGTTTCATGAACAAATTCAAAGCCTACTATTTTTCATTAAGTAGATTAAAAAACTGGAAAACTGCTAGAACATCTCACAACAGTTATCTAAAAACTTGATGTTTTAAGTTTCTAATATTGTCTTGCTCCTTTGTGTACCTTTTTCATTTATTGTATTTTGCTATATACTGTATATATATACTGTGTATATATATATATATATATATATGTATATATATATATATATATAATATATATATATATATATATATGTATATATATATATATTTTTTTTTCAACTTTCATCATTTTGTAAACTGCCCCCTAGCTTGTAGATTGTAGTTATGTTATCCTTCACGAGAGTTTGTATATATTTTTGTTTATGTATGAATGTACTACAGAATGTAGTGTTCTGTTTGTTTTGTTTGGACTACAGAATGTAGTGTTCTGTTTGTTTTTAATTAAAAAAACAAAAAAAAACAAAGCTCAAAGCCGAAGAGCGGAAGATGACGTCATGCAGCCGTTTGTTTTCCCATCATGCATCACGTTCTTCAACTGCTAAAACAGCTAAAAATAAATAAAAACAAGAAAGTAAGCTGTGCAAAACTATTCAGGCATTCTGTTTTTTTTTTTTTCAGGCTATATTGAATTTGAAGCCAGAATTTTTTCCTCATTGCAACCGTGAGTGAAAACCGTAGTTCATTAGACCCACATAAAAGGCGATGAGCGTCATTAAGTTTTCAAGGCAGCTTGTGTGGACGGTGCAACTAACCGGTTCCTTGCCCTTGGATGTCAATAGGCCTGGATTGCATATGTAAAGGATGTCAACCCAGGATGCATCTGAGTTCAGTAGGAGTCATATAGACTGACAAGAATAAAGATTGAATGAAAAAAATAAAAATAAAGGTTTAATGAAATGACAAGCCTGAAATAAAGGTTGAATGAAAAAAAAAAAGCCAGGTTAAAGGTGAAAAATGGTATTCAGATGCATAGGTCCCAAGGGACACAAGCTGCCGATATTTTTATGGACAAAACAACAATTGTCAATTACTCTGTTGCTTGTATTAATGTAATACACTTTTTATAACCATAAAATTTATAATCACATAAACCTTGCACAGTTACTCTTATGATAATAAATTTGCACAGCTTCGTTCATAAATCAGACTCATAGACTGTTATTGTGCACTGGTGCTGTTAGCCCATATTAGCTCAAACTCTCAGAGCTACGTTCTGTTGTGTCCAACTAAGGACAATGAGAAGACTTTTTTATTTTCTGATTATTTATTTCAATCCGAAGCATTACTAAAAAACGCCTTTTTCTGATCATAAGACGTCTGTGACTTATCCCTTATGTATTTAAAAGAAGCTGCTAGGGTTGTACAATTGGCGTGTTTTGCTCACTGGAAGCCGTAGGGTTGTCATACCAGACGTTCAGTCATGGGTTCGATCCCCATGGCAGCTTGATTCGCCAAATCAAGTGGACAATGATTTTAACATATTTTACATTTGTCTATTATCAAAAAAGGCGTTCAATACAAGATCAACTGGACTTTATTTGTTACAGAAGACGTTTCGCTTCTCATCCGAGGAGCTTTATCAATTCAATGAAACAGACTGTGTGCGAGTGGAGTTATAACAGTGAGTCACGCACCAACATACCGGGTATGTAAATTTCATACTGAGGTAACACATACATGTAAATTGACAGATCACACCTTAACAATAGGGAGAACCCTTGAGGTCTCTGACAGAAGACACACAACTATATGTAAATTGACAAAAACACCCTCCCAAACCAACAACAGAGGTTTCTCAAAAATTCTTTGCTAGTCTAATTCACAGACAAGACACCTCTGCTCCCATCCGGTGTAAATTGTTTGGGAATCAGCCCCAGAACTGAGTTATAAGTCTTAGAAAGTTGAAATCTCAGACCTTCTCCTCTGTTAAGAGAAGGTTTTTCTCTTTTAACATAAACAGCTTCCTTCACACCCCTCTCAAACCACCATCTGTGCTCTCTGTCCAAAATGTGCACATTCTGGTCCTCAAAAGAGTGTCCCTTGTCCGTGAGGTGGAGGTGAACAGCTGAGTTTTGTCCAGAGGAGGTTGCTCTCCTGTGTTGGGACATTCTTCTGTGGATGGGCTGCTTAGTTTCTCCAATGTAGCGGTCTGGGCAGTCCTCGCTGCACTGGACTGCGTACACTACACCACTCTGTTTGTGTGTTGGTGTTTTGTCCTTAGGATGCACCAGCCTCTGCCTGAGAGTTCTGCTGGGATTGAAATGTACTGGGATGTTGTGTTTGTTGAAAATACTTCTGAAATTCTCCTAAATTCCTGCTAGCATGTCCTGTTAGCAGCATTGTCCTGTTAGCAGCATGGTCCTGTTATCAACATGGTTCTGTTAGCAGCATTGTCCTGTTGGCAGCATTGTCCTGTTAGCAGCATTGACTGTGTCTCAATTCATGGGGACCCAGCCTAGCTGGGCCGAGTAGGCCACGCACTCACAAGGCCGAGTGGGCTGGACGAAACTGCTGAAATGGGACGGTCTAGCCTTCAGGTTTGCCGGCCTTGAAGTGGGTGGGGCGTTCTCTTGAAGTGGGTGAGAAGTTCTTGTGTGCCGCTTGGTGTGTGTGTGGAAAGAGAAGGGACGCCGCTAAAATATATTAGTTAGATGAATACATGTATATATATTAGTGTTTCTGAGTTTACTGAACTGATTACAAATCAGCTTATTTTACACGTGCGTAGCAAGGATTTTCTGAGCGGCGATCTGTTAAAACTCAGAGTGGACCTATAAAATGCAAGTTGCCCAGTAGGTCACTGGTTAAACATTGGGTTGGCATGCAGATCCTTTTGTCAAAAGCTGGTTCGAATCTCACTCGGTACGGTTAAAACTTATTTTACGTTTGTCTTTTATTGGATAAAAATATGAGGACTGAGATTTTTAAAAAGGAGTTTGTGAAACTCCTTTTTTTTTATCCAATGAAAGACAAACGTAAAATAAGTTTTAATCGTACCGAGTGAGATTCGAACCAGCTTTTGAGAAAAGGATCTGCGTGCCAACCCAATGTTTAACACAATGACCTACTGGGCAACTAGTGTTTTGTAGGTCCACTCTGAGTTTTAAAAGATCGCCCCTCGGAAAAACCTTGCTACTCACGTGTAAAATAAGGTGATTTGTTATCAGTTATTAACAAACATTAAACTCAGAAACACTAATATATATTCATCTAACAAATATTTTTTAGTCTTTTCTGTAGTTAAATTTTAATGAGATTCAGCTTGCGCTGAGGTTGAACGAGCTGATGACTCAACAACATGCAGCAGTACCGACCCTGCACGCAGAAAGTCCTACCCCCCGCGAAATCTCTGCTGGCGCTACGAATTCTGGGATAGCCTCCGTCTTGAAGGATTCACGGATGCATCCTTGGATTTCGACAGGAAGTAGGCCGCATTCCTCGGCCGCATGACGAGGAGTCTTCGAATTGGGACAGTCCTCCGCGTGGGGCAATGACGTATGCGGCCTACAAATGCGCACTCATGAGGACCCAGCCCCTGAATAGAAACACAGCCATTGACCTGTTAGCAGCATGGTCCTGTTATCAACATGGTCCTGTTAGCAGCATTGTCCTTTTAGCAGCATTGTCCTGTTAGCAGCATTGTCCTGTTGGCAGCATTGTTAGCAGCATTGTCCTGTTAGCAGCATTGTTAGCAGCATGGTCCTGTTAGCAGCATTGTCCTGTTGGTAGCATGGTCCTGTTATCAACATCCTGTTTGCAGCATTGTCCTGTTAGCAGCATTGTCCTGTTAGCAGCATTGTCCTGTTGGTAGCATGGTCCTGTTATCAACATGGTCCTGTTAGCAGCATTGTCCTGTTAGCAGCATTGTCCTGTTGGTAGCATGGTCCTGTTATCAACATGGTCCTGTTAGCAGCATTGTCCTGTTAGCAGCATTGTCCTGTTAGCAGCATTGTCCTGTTAGCAGCAATGGTCTTGTTATCAACATGGTATTGCTAGCAGTATTGTCCTGTTATCAACAAACCAAACCTCGATAACTGAACTTGGCCCTTTTAAATGGAAGCTTAAGACTTTTTTTATTCCAACAGGCTTTTAGTAATTAAATATGTGGTGACATTTCTGGTTTTATTTTTGCTATTATGTTGTGTTTTTCTTGATTTTTAATCTGTTGTCTTTTGAAGTACTGTACTGCACTGTTTTTTGTTAAGCACTTTGGTCACCATCACCGTGGTTGTGTAAAGTGCTATAGAAATGAATAAATGAAAATGAAATGAAAACAGTTGAGTCCCAGTTGAAGTGCTTCCTGGAGGATCACGCTATCCCCAAGCTATTCCAATCTGGCTTCAAACCTCTCCACAGCACTGAGACTGCCCTACTGAAGGTTTTTAACGACATCTTCCTATCCATAGACACTGGTGACTCTGTGCTGCTTGTCCTATTGGACCTCACATCCGCTTTCGACACCATCGACCATGAGATCCTCATTGCTAGGTTGAAGCAGTGGGTGGGTATCACAGGGTCAGCCCTCAATTGGTTCAAATCATGACAGGTCCTTTTGTGTTTCCATGACTTCTTCTCATTCAAAATTATTCAAATGGCCAGTATCTCCTAAAGTGAAAGAAAACCATTTTAAAATAATAAACAAGATTTACCCCGTGGCCATGTTTCTTCCCAGAAGATTTAAATTTGAGGTTGATTTGTGAACCTTTTGTAAATCCGAAGATGAATCCCTTGAGCATTTGTTTTTATCATGTCAACATTCTCAAAGTTTTAGGACGGACATCACAAACTGGATTAATCTAAAACTCAACATTCCCTCTTTTGATACTGATGCCATTTTATTCTATGTAGACAGCTTAAGCTCAGCTTACTCTGATGCCATAAATATAGTCGTCCTTATAGCAAAGTGCCACATTCATTGTAGTAAGTGGAGGGATAATAAGCCCTCCTTCCCATGTTTCATGAACAAATTCAAAGCCTACTATTTTTCATTAAGTAGATTAAAAAACTGGAAAACTGCTAGAACATCTCACAACAGTTATCTAAAAACTTGATGTTTTAAGTTTCTAATATTGTCTTGCTCCTTTGTGTACCTTTTTCATTTATTGTATTTTGCTATATACTGTATATATATACTGTGTATATATATATATATATATATATATATATATATATATATATATATATATATATATATATATTATATATAATATATATATATATATATATATATATATATGTATATATATATATATTTTTTTCAACTTTCATCATTTTGTAAACTGCCCCCTAGCTTGTAGATTGTAGTTATGTTATCCTTCACGAGAGTTTGTATATATTTTTGTTTATGTATGAATGTACTACAGAATGTAGTGTTCTGTTTGTTTTGTTTGGACTACAGAATGTAGTGTTCTGTTTGTTTTTAATTAAAAAAACAAAAAAAAACAAAGCTCAAAGCCGAAGAGCGGAAGATGACGTCATGCAGCCGTTTGTTTTCCCATCATGCATCACGTTCTTCAACTGCTAAAACAGCTAAAAATAAATAAAAACAAGAAAGTAAGCTGTGCAAAACTATTCAGGCATTCTGTTTTTTTTTTTTTCAGGCTATATTGAATTTGAAGCCAGAATTTTTTCCTCATTGCAACCGTGAGTGAAAACCGTAGTTCATTAGACCCACATAAAACGCGATGAGCGTCATTAAAGGTGCTATGTGTAACTTTCTGTAGAGTGCAAAACTTAGAAAAATTTTCAACAGGCAAAGCATTCTGATCCCTCCCCCTCAGAGCCATATATGGCTCTGCTCCCCCTGGCCCTGCTGAAATTCAAATTCAAGCTCTGTTTTTATTGGCTGATTCAAATTCAAGCTCTGTTTTTATTGGCTGGTTACAAACTCTGTTTTTATTGGCTGGAAAATGGCGGGTCACCTTTTCTTTTTAGAAATGCTTATTTACCACCTGGAGAAGCAAGGGGACAATTTTTTTTTTTCAGAGATTACCTGGCTAACATCAGTCTGTCAGGAGGTAGTGACAGAGTGAAGAAATATGTTCATAAAAAAAGCTACATACTGAAGCTTTAACCACCCATAGGGAGCACAAGCCAGTGTATCTCTTGTTCCGGTCCCATGCCTGGATAAATGGCGAGGGTTGTGTCAGGAAGGGCATTTGACATAAAACACTTTTGCCAAAACTAATATGAATTCATCTAAGTGACACCATATGAGATTGGTCGAGGCCCAGATTAAAAATGACCGCCACTATTGACATACAGGGTGCTGGCACAAATTGTGCTTTTGTTAGTCAAAGACCACAAGAAGGGAAACATGTCAGGAGACAGAGGGGGAAGACAAAAGTCAAGAATCTAGGACTGGGGGTGGCAACTCTAAATGGGGAATGATAACAATCAAAGGCAGAAAGCTGGCTGACATGATGCAGAGAAGGAAGGTAGATGTTTTAAGTGTCCAAGAGACCAAGTGTAAGGGCAACAAGGTTCAGAGCATTGGAGTAGGGTTTAAACTCATTTACCATGGTGTGGATATAAATAGAAATGGAGTAGGGGTGGTCCTGAAGGAGGAGTTGGCAAATAATGTAGCAGAGGTGAAGAGAGTGTCAGATAGGGTGATGTGCCTGAAAGTAGAAGTACAAGGTCCGATGCTAAATGTTGTCAGTGGATATGATCCACAGGTTGGATGTGACAGATGAGAAAAATAAATTTGAAATAATCTTGATAAAGTGATAGAGTGTATTCCCAGGGAGGAAAGAGTGGTGATTGGAGCAGACCTGAATGGACATGTTGGTGAAGGAAACAGGGGGATGAGGAAGTGATGGGTAGGTTTGGTGTCAAGGAAAGAAACCAGGAAGGACAGATGGTGGTGGATTTTGCCAAGAGAATGGAAATGGCTATAGTCAACACTTATTTCCAATAGAGGGAGGATCACAGAGTGACCTGTAAGAGTCGACGGAAGAGCACGCAGGTCGACTATATTCTGTGTAGAAGAGGAAACGAAGGAGACTGGAGACTGTAAGGTTGTGGAAGCGCATGACCATACAGCATCAGATGGTTGTGCGTAGAATGACTGTTTTTAACGAAAGTAACGACTGTTGATCTTTAAGGGTAGACACAGAAATGCTTCACGTGAAGAGGCAGATTGTTTGAAGTTGTACTTAAAATTTGTGTTCATGTATTTTATTTTCAGTTTACATATCCAATACACGTTTTATTCATTCAAGGCAGTCATATTTGCATGTATTTTTATTATTAGGAGGCCTGAGAGTTACCAGATCCAAGCCGGATCCTAGCAAATAGTTACCGGAAGCACCCTGTCAAAATAAGAGAGTTCCTGGATTTTGTTCCAGCAGGATCCGGCTCAAATTAAGGCCTGCTTGAACAGCCTTAGGACAGCATAAAACAGATGTTTTTTGACTGCATAATTATTACCAAAAATAATGACTCTACTGATCTGTGTTTGTCATTCATATCTATGAAACTTAACACACACAATCGTAATGGAATGATACAGTACAAGAACATGTGTGCACACAAACGTGTATTCAATAGGAAAACTATTTGATTTTGATTTGCCGTGTGTGTAAATAAAATGGGTTTTAGACTGTGAGAAAGAGTGAGAAAGCTCAAATGTTAGCAAATATGTGTCAACAATCAGTGGCAGACAGAATCACACCATAAGAAAGCTTTCAGCACAGTTCCGTGTTTCACATCACGTCAAAGTATTTCATGTGTGGAAAAATAATGAGAGGGATTTCTTTTTTTATATACATATAATCTATTTCTGTATCAAAAACAAAATCTGTCATTACAGTTTACCATCAGTGTCTTAATAGCAATGTATCACTATTTTTAAGTGCTTAAACTCTTGATTTGTAAATATTTTCACAGCTTTTTGCTAAAACTTCTCATATGCTGTTTGCATTCGGCAAAAAACATGACAGC
Source organism: Garcialebias charrua (assembly GCA_038048925.1). Taxonomy (NCBI): domain Eukaryota; kingdom Metazoa; phylum Chordata; class Actinopteri; order Cyprinodontiformes; family Rivulidae; genus Garcialebias; species Garcialebias charrua. The sequence goes on from JBBPBX010055790.1 coordinate 12,733, forward strand.
GCTTGAGGCTTATACAACAGTTAGAGATTTGAGGTCAGAGAGTTGTGTTCAGATACAAAGTGCTTTACTGATAAAGTTAATGGCAAATATATAGTGTTGAAGTTCAGTTATTATCAAAAAGATTTATTAGCAATAGGTAGGAAGCTATACATGCAACAGACAGAGAGCCAGCGTTCAACAACATCTCCTCTGCAACTTGCTTAAACTTTGGGTCTTGCAGCTATTAGATGAACCTTAACCTTAACGTCCCTGCATGTTAACAACATCCAATTAAACAGATTACTCATTATAACAGATATTGTAAATTATTTATGAGCATATTCTTTACAGCAGAGCAACACTTTTAATAGTTCATGATTTTTTGTGTGTGTTTTAAATGTGAAAATGTAAAATAAAAGGACATTTTGACCAGACCAGATCTACTGCAAAGGACTTCATAATAACCTAGCCTATTACATTAAAAACCAGATTTTTCACAGAGGTTCTCACCTTTAATTGACTTTTAACAATCTAAACTAAATTTTATGGTTAAAAAAATATATAGATATTTTATAGGCTTGGAATTATTTGTGAGCAATCGTATTTCAACCTACAGTAGACAGTGATGAGAGCAATCTCAGTTTGAAGAATCAAAGACAAGTTCTGAAGAGGAACTCAGGCTGGCCATCATTTAGAGTAGGCTTCATTCAAAATCAAACTTTTACACACTTTTCAGAGTTAATGCCATCTAAAATACAGTACATTATTTTACCTTGTCACTTTTGCTTCTTTTTTTGTTTTGTTTTTGTTTGTTAGCTTTTTTGATAACTGCCAAATGACTCATCATAGAGCCAGGGGCCTTATTTAATTTATGGGATAAAACTGGGGGAATCTGTATTTTGTTCCATTTCGTTCCATGTGTTTTCCTGCACTCCCCAGTATTCCCCCTCCTTGTTGTCAGCTCCTGTCATACCTGTCTCAAATTCTAGTCACCCCAGGTGTTTGTCATCATGTCTCGTTCAGTGTCTACCTGTCCGTGGATTTTGTGAGAAAGCCTGTCGTGTTCCGTTCCTCTCATCCTTTCATTCATTGGGTGTTTTGCAGCTCCGTTAGCCTTTTGTTTCATTTTTGGTTTAAATACATTTCTTCCTTAGTTATTTTCCACTGGAGTCTCCTAAATCTGCTTGCGCGTGGGTTCTACAATAACATTCAGATCATGTCAAAACATTCAATGCACTGTAAAAACAAGTGTTTGATAATATTGTCTTCTGCACTGGAGTTTGCGTTTCCGAAGGCAAAATGGTGACACTGTTAATTTATTTTAATTACAGACATGTTTTTTTTTTGGTTTGATTATATAACAGTGTTGCACAGCTCTGTTTGTAGTGAAAGAAAGCAGCACCCTCACTTCACTTCTCATTAGAGACACTCCTGGGGCCTCATCAAAGATTTCCCTCCTTTTTGCCACTTCCCTTCCTCACGTCTGTAATGCACCATTTTCCCAGCGCACTGCTCCCAACAGCTTCAGGACATGTTTAACAAACACACCAGCAAAGCATTCCTCCTGATGCTAACTTTTCATCGTTTTGCTTCACCAGTGAAAGACAATCACAGTGAATCTCTTAAACATCAAACTTTATTTCTTATTTTTTTTATTTTGTAGCTCCTTTACCAACAAAGGAAAGTTTTCAGAGATGGGTGTTTGATCTGCACAGTATGAACAAGAATTCATGTTTTTACATGAATATGTCTGGGACTCAAAGATGTTCCTCAGAATATGAATCACACTTTTAGCTTGTTTTGCATGAGTGAAATCATTGTTGTTCTGTCTGTTACTCACGGAAACAAGTTTTTGTTTACACAACAATTTAAATAGGGAAACATCATCATGTTGTGTGTGACCAGAATCTACAGTTTTATATTATGCATCAACAGAAGATCAACATGGACAAATCAAACACTGACATCATACAAGAACTTTGTGATTTTATTCAGGTAAAATTTAAGTATTTTTACTTGGAAAGAAAGGATAAGGAGTGGAATGACATGCAGTTTGCAATTCACAGCTCCCTTTTCTGATATCAGTATAATCTGCTCCTTTAATTGGCAATGCAATTCAATTCAATTATTTAGTTTCACCAAGTCACAACAGAAGTCATCTCAGGGCACTGTACAGAAGCATCCATATAAATAAACAGTGTTAATAACATTATAATAATAATAATAATGTAATAATGTGTTTGTCTGTCATCTGTGTATGTTTCCCAGACGAAATTCGTCTCTGCATTTAACCCAACCACCACCAGGTGGTGCAGTGAGCAGCCAGAAAGCGCTCGGGGAGCTGGAGAATTAGGTGTGCACTCATAGACACCCCAAGGTGTGTAGTGGCCGGGACGCGAACCTGCGTCCTTCGGGTCCCAAGTCAAAAGCCCTGCCACTACACCATCTTGGCTCCCTAACTGAGGAGCAGACTGCTTTGTCTTAACTTTGTTGCAGAGTCTCAACCTGAGCAAGCATGACGGCAACAGTGGAAAGGAAAAACTCCCTCATGAAGAAGAAACTTCCAGCAGAACCAGGCTCAGGACAAGCGGCCATCTGCTTGGACCAGCTGGGTTTGAAAGGTCAGGAAGGAGGAAGAGATGTCAATTTGAGAATCACACGTTAAGTTAGAAATAATATCAATGAAAACTATTCAGCTGTAACAATTAATCTTAAGAAATGTGGCCAATTTGTCCTCCAGTAGTCTAAACCCATAACAGCATAACAAACCAACCCAAACTATAGGATTTATGAAAAAAGAAAGTGTTACCGTACTTTTCAGCATTCAACACGCTTCTGTGTATAAGCTGCTTTGTCTAATTATTGGGAATAATTTGTAAAAATCCATAAAGAAGCCGCTTCGCCCTATAAGACGCATCTATTATGCGTCACCGCTACGCGACGCGTCTGCGCCTCATTTGCCCTGCTGAAAATGGCGGCCACAGAAGCGAGCCAGCATGGAAGGACTTTACAAGATAACACGGTAAAAACAATTATTTCTTTGCTGAGAAAAAATATATTTCTTAGCTGACATTATAGCACAAGGGTTCCTGAGCTTAACCGTTCCTTAATCAATTCACGAAATGGTCAAATCTGCTGAATTTAAATTGTTTCGGTTTGACGTCTTCCAAATGGTCGCGTGCGCTACTATAAAATAAATTATAAAAAATTGAATTTTATCTCAAATGTCTTATACAGGTCAACAGTTTGTAAATGAAACCCCATATAATTACACTCTGTAAGCAGAAAAAATATCCACCGAGTGGTTTATGATTTATAACAATATAAACGGAAATAAAACCAAAGCTACGAGACAATTCCGTCTCTAAAAAACAAATTAAAAATTGAATTTTATCTCAAATGTCTTATACAGGTCAACAGTTTGTAAATGAAACCTATATAATTACACTCTGTAAGCCTAAAAAATATCTGTCGAGTGGTTTAAGAGCTGTTTATCTAAATAGTAGGTATCTGTTTGCGGTAGCTATACCGCTAACAACAAAGCTAAAAGAGCAAAAAAATTTTAGCTCTAAATATCTTCTGCAGCTAACCGTTTGTAAATGACCACCAAATAATTAGGCTCTGTACGTTTCAAGAAAATCAGCGGTGTAGTTTATGAGTTATCTTGCAAAAAAAACAGCTAACATCACAGCTAACAGTGGTTAGCTCCAGAGCAGGAGGCCAGGCAGCGACAAAGTCAGTCCAACCAGAGGAGGCTTTTTTCGTACACATGAGCTAGAAACGGTCGGTGTACTCCTCTGGAAGTGTCCCCCTAGCGGACAAAAGTGGTACTGCACCATTTTTTGCCCAAAATGAAAAACGGCGATATCAGAGCCAAAAATTGGTCTAAAAATATGGGGAAAAATCCATAAATAAGACGCTTCGGTGTAAAATCCGTAGGACATTCAAATGAGTAAAAAAACTGCATCTTATACACCGAAAAGTACGGTAAGCTCAGTCTTAAAACTGGACAATGTGTCAGCCTTACAGACATAAATCGGAAGTTGGTTCCTCAAGTCAGACACTGTCTTTTTCAATGCACTAAGATTCATAACTGGCTGTAACTATTGTAGTAAATATAATGGGGGTAAGGTATTTAAACACTTACTGGGCCACCATTATTGTAGAGATATAGGACTTACTGGTCAGTTTACTGACTTCCCTATATTTTTAGATGCACAGGTCTGAGCAGACTTTAATCTGCACAAACTTGCCACCAATTCGCGAGTTCATCCTTTTTACGGTATTAAATTGCTTTCACTGTGACTAGACAAAATGTAATTTCACAAGAGACTTCAATTTATGTTGGTCTACCAGAAAATAGACCTTTTATTGAAATTATCATGAAAGTACATTAAACATTTGTATCGATATTAGCTCTGATTTAATAACTACGTTGACAAGAATTCAAATTAAAACAAACAGACAGTTAGGAACTTTACTGTTGGCACATTACTTGACAGATTAATAGCTTATGAAAAGAAGAAATAGGAGGAAGATTTGAGAAATGAAAGCTAAGTTAACCGAAGTTAATTACTTTGAAACTACCAGGGTGGCACTTTCCCATACAGGTCTTAGCTGGGCTTCTCACACGTTCAGAACACATCAACGCCTCGTTACCTGTTGACGATACGTCTTGGAGATAAGAGTTGAAGTTTGTGGACACTAACGGACTGTGTTGTCCAGTTCACGTCCAGATGACCTCCGCGTGTGTGAGCTGATTCAGACGAGCAAGAAGAGCCGCTTCTCCCGGCAGGAACAGAACCAGCTACTGGCTGAACTTTCAAAATAAAGCTTCAGAAAACAAAATCTTTCATAAAATGTGTGAGTGGGTTACAGTAAGCTTTACTGTAACACCAGCTGAAACGTGGGTCTAGTTGACACAATGACCGGAACGTCTCCAGCTTTTTCCAGAGGAGAGAAGCAAGTTGTGAGCTAGTTCTCTCCAAAAGCACTAAAGGGAAAAGCGGAAGTCTCCCTTTATATGGGAGGCGGGGTCTCCCCCACCTCCTTAATAACTATTGGCTGGTTTTAACAAAATAAGAGATGGGTTTTCATCTCATAGGCAGAATGGTCTCTGAAGGACAACAGGAAAACTGTTTACATAAGCGGCCAGATGGACTGGCCTGTGAGCACAGAGAATATTATGGCTAACTTCATAGACAAAACAGAGAAGTGTGCACAGCCTTTACGTCCCAGATTCAGAACCTGCTTGTTCTTGCAGAAATAAAACCAGCAGAAGGTCAAAGCTCATGAAAGTAACAGATCATCATTAAAATGACAAAATATACTGTAGATCAATTCTGAATTAACACACATTAAAGAGAAAGTTCAATCTGATTAATTAGTGTCCATTAATTCATAATAATTGTAAAAAATATAAGTGTCCACTCGTCTCCTTGAGGGCTTCAAGAAAGTGTAACACTGAGAGTTTCAGAGAGATGCAGAGAGGTGTACTTGAAGGTCAAACCTACAATATCAGAGATGAGGTGTATCACTACACTATCGTACACTTCACTGTACTCTGTATTCATTGGTCAATTTTCTTCATTAACTTTACACAGACTCTCACACTGATACATTTTCATCTTTAAATCACTTCTTGATCTGTTGCCTTCATAAGTCTCCTACTACATGTAACTTTGTCAATGCATCTACAGCGGGCACTCTCAGGACATTATTACCTGCAGTGTCCTCTAAGTGCAGACCGAACTGGACAAACGGGCCTTCTCCTACTTTGCTCCTGTAACCTGGAATTCCTTTTAAAAAGATCTGACTTTGATGACTTTGACCACTCTAAGGGATTTTACATAACTAAATTTATTGCAAAAACAACTGCAGACATGGTTTAGTATTTTACATTACCTTCGTAGTGTACTGCTTTTGTTTCATTTTAGTATAATTTATTCTATTTACTTTTCATTTTATAAACCTTTTATATGATTGTCTATTGTTGACTGTACCTCAAGTGTGTAATTTGTTTAAAACAAGTCTCTCTTGTAAATGAGTCCTCGAGGCTCAGTGAAACTAAACTGTATAAATTCATTCATTCATTCAACCTTTATTTATACAGGCTAGCCTCGTTGAGTCACGGGGACTCATTTACAAGAGGGACCTGTCTCACTCACACCAAACAACCATCCACTCTCACACTCACACCTAGGGTCAATTTAGAGTCACCAATCAGCCTAACATGCATGTTTTTTGGTCTGTGGGAGGAAACCGGAGTACCCGGAGGAAACCCACGCATGCACGGGGAGAACATGCAAACTCCACCCAGAAAGGCCCCGGACCGGGATTTGAACCGGCAACCTTCTCGCTGAGAGGCAGCAGCTCTACCAGTTGTGCCACCGTGCTGCCCAAATAAAGGTTGAATGATCAAAAGAGGAGCCTGATAACTGAAAGATCTTCCTTCAATTCTGATATTGGAAACTCTAGGAACCATGAGTCAGTCTGCCACCTGAGAGTGCAGTGCTCTGTTGTGAAAATATGGAACAATAAGATCTCTAATATAAGATGGAGCTAGGTTGTTGAGGATGTTGTAGGTTAGAAGATTTTGAATTAAGTTCTGAATTAGACAATACAGGAAGGTGAAATGGTTCTAAGTGAAATACATTAGTTTAATTGTATCAATAAATGTTCATTTATCTACATGTTATTATATATTATATCTATTTATAACTATGTAATAATTCAGATTTTATCCTGAATACCTGGGGTCATAAACAGAGATTTGCCAGTGGGTTCGGATGTTGTCAGTCCATACAATGGGCGTTATGAACTGTTATCATCCCCATATATAGCGGCGAAAGCTGTCCAATCTACCTCCTAGCATGTTTAAAAGAACGTTATCAACGTTATTATCGCTCTGAGTAGGCAGCGTGTTTCCGTAAACCTGGAAGTGTTGTGTGCTTTTTTTTTCTTTCTTTTTCTTCAGTTTATGTAACCATTTTGGTAAACCTAACCTTAAACCTGACCCAGAGGACCAACCCTAAACCTAACCCCCTTACCCTTGTGCCTAAACCTAACCAAGACCCTAAACCTAACCCAAGACGCTTTACTCTAAACCTAACCACGTAGTTAAAGACGGAGCCTGCTGTCATCGCTTGTAACGGTGACAACGTACCTTTAAACCTCCTAGGAGGTACAGGAGGGGCAATCTGACCGCTACGTATGTGGATAATAATAACTGATAATGGCCATTTAATGGTTGATAACATCCGAAGCGGGTGGATTTGCCCAATAACTAGATGATTTCTTCTACAGATCGTACTGCATACTGTGACTGAATTGTTTGGACTTATTTTTCAATTGACAGTAGAACTTTGTCAGGTTACTGTTTCTCTCTAACTTTCAACACAGCAAGAGTATAACTGTGGCGGTTAGAAGCTGGCACATACAGTGGCATAATTGCCTTCACTTAGTGCATGAACAACTAGATCAAAGGGGTGCCCAAAAGTTTCTTCTTTGTGGTGTTACCTGCAATAATTAGATGCAGGCTCTTTATTTTTCCCCCCATTTTTTCTTCAGCATTTGAGACAAATGAAAAAGGAAAAAAAAGTTATGTTCATGAATGCATAAGTTACAGCTAAATGTTTTTTTTCTTTTCAGAAACGTTACAATTTTTAACACATTTCCAGTCACTGTCATGTGTTTTAATAAATATAAAATAAAAAATAAATATCACATTTTTGTCATCTGTGTATGTTTCCCATACTTGACAGACGAAATTGGCCTCTGCATTTAACCCAACCACCACCAGGTGGTGCAGTGGGCAGCCGTAGTCAGCGCCCGGGGAGCTGGGGAAAATAGATGTGCACTCATAGACACCCCAAGGTGTGCCGTGGCCGGGGTTCGAACCTGGGTCCTTCGGATCCCAAGTCTGATTCCCTAGCCACTACACCATCTTGGCCCAAACCATCCCACATGAGAAATGTGTAACTCTAGAAGGACTTTTCAAGTTCTCACAAGTATTTTATCATCTAATATTTAGCAGTGGCAGTGAACATGGCATAAAATATGATGTTTGTGTTAAGTTGATAAGCTTTTGCACTGAAGCAGTGCTGTTTCGTTCACACAAAATGCAACCCTGACAGCTCAATACGCTTAAATTCTTGCTTTGTCTTATAAAACCCTTGAATGCTTGGCATAGTCATATGAATTGTGATGTCTATAGAATATTGGGTTGTAGTAAAACTGTGAATCAGTGGGTAATTTAATCCTTACATGAGTATTTCTTCAGTTTTATACAAGTTGTAAATATTGTGGCTGCACCGATGCAGTCTTTATCTCTTTGGCCAAATGAAGACTAATGCTTATGTGACGTCTCCCAACATGACTGATTTCCAACAGTCTGATGAATCTGTTACTGTTAGGAATCTCTTGTCAGTATTTAGAAGGGAAGTGTCAAGAGAACATAACAGAACAGATGCTAATAAGGCTTTCACCCCCTAAGAAAATAATGGAAAAGTAGACAGTGTTTGCAGAAGGTATTGCAAAATCAGTTTCACTCAAAGTAACCCAGTTACCTTTAAGTGGTCATTTTGGCTGTAAGGTGAAACAGAAAAGAACCACATACATAAATAAAAAGGCAGACATTAGTTGTGAGCAAATAGATGACTGAAAACATGGTGAGCTATTCTGTATCCATACTCTGCTTCCCCCTCTGACTCCCACTTTATATTCCTTTCTCGGTTTACAGCAAATTGCTCTGAGACTTATAAAGCTCCTCTAGCAGAGTTATCACCTGGGAACTTGCTCAGGTCTAAGATCCATACCTCACGCACTTCTAACTTTAAGTGTGAAGCCATCTGCTCAGCCAATTAAATCTCTTGTTCCTCTGAAGTCCTACCTACTTTCACTGAAACTAGTCATTAGAAATGAAAAAAAAAGTAGACATGTTTTTCTGATGAGGCAGGGGAGAAATGGCCTCTTCAGGTTCCTTTCTGTAGTTTAACACATGGATATTTTAATGTACAGGTAATCTAAAGTTTAAAGAATTAAAGAAGGGCAGAAAAAAAACTTCAGAAATTGACGGTTAGTTCACGTCTCGGCAGCCCATGACTTGTTCTATGACTAGTTCAACATGAGTACAATAAAACAAATTGTGTTTAGCGGTTAGAATGTAGAAATAATAGTGTCGCGCTCCTGCCACGTGGTCCCCTGGTGGGTGTTCCTTGCCTACGGGCGTGCTTGGGGCCCTCCCTATCTGGGGCTGGGAGCTTGGGCGTTTGTCGGCTCGGCCTGGTGGCTGCCTGGTGGGGCTCGTGTCCTCTGGTCCGGTCGGGTCTGGACCTGAGGGGTGGGCGTCCCCGGTGCCCGGGCCTCGGTGACCGGTCCTGGGGCTACGTCGGGGCAGCGGGCTCCGGCGGGGGCCTGTGAATTTGTCGCGGGCGACCCCGGGGGGTCATTGTATGTGGTCGCTGGTGGGGTTCGTCCGGTTCTTCCCCTTGGTAGGATCTGGGGAGTGGGCTAGTGGCTCGTCCTGTTCGGGTGGTCCTGGGGACTCTGGGCTCGGGGTCCTTCCTGGGGTCTTGGGCTTTGATCGCCCCTTCGTCTGCCTCGGGCTTTGGGGGGACGGATCTCTGATGCTTCACAGTCGCTACTAAATGTTCTATTGGAGGAACCTTATTCACTTATGCATGCTCACAACCACACACAAATGGATGCAGGGATGTATATATAGATATATGCAGATATGTAGATGGGTATATGAATGAATATAAAAGTATATGTATGTATACTATATATATATTTGTAGGTATGGGTATGTGTATTTATAGAATTCTACTGCAAGCTCATGAATATTATTAGTCTTTATGCATGTATGTTCCATTGTTGTGTTCTGTCATGTGCTTTGCAGGATTGTGGACGGAGGTTGGGTGTGTTTGCCTTGTGCTCTTTTGGTTGATAATTGTTGATTTGTTGTCTTACTTTCTCTTTTCTTTCTTTCTCTCTTAAAAAATATATATATATTGGAGTGAGAGGATGGCTATAAGGTGTGAAGGGAGGCCATCTATAAATGAAAAAAAAAAAAGAATGTAGAAATAATTTACAAATCCCTTTGAGTTTTTTGCTAAGGAAACATACAAAGCTTCAAACATTTTATATTTTCCCATGAGAATAAGTTTTAGTACTGTTTGCCAAGATAAGGAGCATAATAAATACTTGATCAGAAACCTAAAACATACGAGTAAAGTGACTAAGAGCTAGTGACAATAAGTCACAGATAAAT
>JBBPBX010055791.1:0-22983 GCA_038048925.1 Garcialebias charrua
GTTCGATTGTGGGTCTCTTAGAGAGTGAACACCTACCTTTTGTGGTTCGTTGCTTGTCTCAGATTTTTCAATCTGAGGTGCTTCAGGGGCGGGGCTCCCTTTAAACCATTTTGAGTCACTGTTCCAACTGGTACCAACATTTCGGTGTATGTCAGTTTGAAAATCTTGTTCATTCTTGCTAGTATTATCCAACTCTTTTAACAACCGACGCGTGTTCTCCACCACTTCTGAGGTCAGAGGAACTTTGAGACGACGGTGTTTATTCTCGCTTTCTATAGGAGAGTAAACCTCTCCTATTTTTTGCGACTGGGATACGACCTTTTGACCTGGGCACACCTCAGAGGGTGTTTTGTTGTGCATGCGAGCGTCAAAAGCAGTTACAGCGCTCTGTTTCATCACTGATTGTCTAAACCGATGTTGTAACTCAAGGCCTTTGTTGAGAAGTTTTTCTCTTTGTCGTTTACTCTTTTGCCTTATCAAGTCAATCTTTGCTTTGAGCAGCTGGACATTTGTGTGCTTTGACTTATCAAAGACAAAGTCACTCATTGCCCCAGTTCGGTCATCCTCTGTATTATTCAAGTTTTCAAACAACCAACTTACATCCACCACCTCATCAGAGCTTAGAGGTTTGGTGTCATTGTTCTGGAACGTTTGCGACCTTTTGCATGTCTCGGATTGTGTCATCTGAGGTGCAGGTCCACGTCTCAGGGGTCCCTTCCGGGCCCATAATGGGCGACCTGTCTTGGATTGTTTCTCCCGAGGTGCAGGTCCACGTCTCAGGGGTGTTTCCCGGGCCCATCTTGGGCGTCTTGTAGAGCTAACACCCACCTTTAGTTGTTTTGTAGTTTGAAAATCTTGATAGTTCTCGCCTTTGTCAGGAGAGGGAGTTGATGAAATTGTCCCTTCTAGCTCCAGCGAGTGGGATCTGACCGCTTCATCTGGGGACACCTGTAAGGGTGTTTTGGCTTGCATGTTAGCTGCAAAGATATCCGCAGCACACTGTACTATTTCATGCAAAGATGTTGCTTCTAAATCACTCCAGGTGTATAATGGCATCTTGAATCTAATATCAGAGATTAGATTTTCTTTAAAAGCATATTTGAAAAGCGCCTGCTCACTCAGGCCAGGTTCCATTATGTCACCTACATACGCCTTCAAAATTCTGCTAAAGAAATCGAATGGATGTTCATCTTTTCTCTGCAAGACATTTCGAGCAGCTAAATAGTCACCACACAATGAGAAAGATTTTTTCTCTGTGCGAGGTGCAGGGGGAGCAAGTTCTCGGCTTCGGGGTCCTTCTTGGTACCCTCTGATGTATGAGTCTTCTAGAGGCACATACTGTATGAGCCTTGGACGCGTACCGTCTTGAACTTCCATCTTTGTCTTGATTGTTTGTGAAAATCAATAAGACAGTTCGAATTTTAATGTGTGCAAATAAATCTTCACTTTTAATGCAGCACCGAGTCAATCAAACTAATCAGCTGTGTGGTTTACGCGTTTCACTGTGTAATAAGTACTTCTATTCATAGGTACCTTTTTCAGGTTTTACCCCCAATGAACTGTAAAAGTTAAATGCCGTTTGCAGTGTTAACTTTAAAATTTAACTTATTTTTTTAACAACAGTTACTAACTAACCCAAGCATGATGTCCGTTTTACTTACTCAAACACTTTTTAAAAGATTTGAAATAAATGCAATATTCACACTAAAATGTTCCCAGGATGCTGCTCCATCATGCCTTAAAAAAGATGTATTGCAGTTTAGGCTAAACTGTTTTGCTGTATTTTGACAGTTATCAGGAGTGAAAAATGGATTACCTGTTTATTTTAAATATTTTTTATTTAAAATAAACTGGAGGTGTTTGTGTGCTTAGCATAACATGACAGATGGTATTCCAAATAAAAATCAGTGACTTTTATCAATTTGTTGTCTGTTGACATCCTCAAAGTTGTTCTGCTATCTTTGTTTTGATTTTTTGTGAAAATCAAGTCAGCAGATGCTTTCTGTTTATTTTAAATTTTGTATTTAAAATAAACTGGAGTCATTAATTTTACACAGAAAAACGTTAAAAATGCAATTTTTAACTAAAAGTGTACAGTGTACACCAATTCTGTTTAAAATTCAGAGATGTGAAGAGCTTAATGTGGAAATGCTCTGTTCTCCATCAACTTTTATTTATTTAATTTGAAAATCAAATAAAAAATGCTTTTTGAGTGTTATTTTAAATCTCTTTAGTATTTAAAACAAGCATCAATTGTTTCTCTGTACCTCTGTTATTCTAAATTTTTTATTTAAAATAAACAGGAGTTTTTGTTTGTGTACAGAACAATTCTTTAAGCTGGTAATTTCACCATAAAAATGCTGACCTTTATGATGTTTTTTGAGAAAAACTCATCTAATAACGTCCAACAGGGGGCAGCTTCGAGTAAGTTATCACGAGGCGACTGAGTTTAAATCAGTACATGGAAAGAAAACGACCTTTTTAGAGTTAGTTATCTGTAAGAACGTGACAATTGCTCGAACCGCGTTCTTGTCAGAGACAAATCTATGTTGTTAGACAGTGTTGATGGCTTAAGGTGAGTTTTCAAGCTTCTAGTGAGACCTCTTTTCACTCCGTGTGTTTGTTCGTGTGTGTGCGAGTGTGTGTGTGTGTGTGTGTGTGTGTGTGAGCCAGCGAGAGTGACCTGTCACTCAAAGTGCGGCACCTGGAAGTGACGACAAGAATGGGCGGGCAAACGCAGCGTGCGCAGCGCGTCACCAGCTTCGAACGTGAGCGAGGCGGAGCTCGCTACAACATACGTGACGTCAACAAATCAATCACAGCGTATGTAGTTCATTCTCCAAGCATAAATGGCGAATGTAGTTTCTTACCTTCGACCAATGTAGTACCGGAAATGACGACAAAGTGGGCTGGTCGCAACGGCGTGCGACGTGATTGACAGCTCACAACAGCGAATCAGCGTTCGCCACAAGAGTGATTGACAGCACACAACAGCGAATCAGCGTTCGCTACAAGAGTGATTCACAGCACACAGCACTCGTATCATCCAATCACAGCTCATAAACGGACATGAGACACGTCTTCTTAACGTTAGCTTGCACAGCAGAAAACAACTTCACAACTCTTAAAACAACTCAAACGCTACAATTTAACTTCCCAAAATGCTGAAACATGCGGCGCACATCTAGACAGGCCAACTTAGTCACGCTCAGTAACCCAGCACTGCAGCTGTTGAACAAACACGGACTCTCTCGGAGTCACTTCAAGGTCGGTTCCGTCCACGTTAAAGGAGCAGAACTCGGGTTTCACGAACTACTAACCGACACGTTCTAACAGTATATGCTGCTTCGACCTTCTTTAAAATGTAAAATACCACACACAGCAATCTTGTAGATGTTAAACTAGCTTCCAGGCACTATGACTCGGCGGTCATTTCAACAAAGCTTTGTACAGGCGTCAGTGCATGAACTGGACCGGAACCGACCAGAACCCCCACAGACTACGGCTGACAAAAACTCCACCTGAATGCTTTTAGCGTGTAACAGAGTTGAAACGATAACAATTTCTCAGCTGTAAATGATAAAAACATGCAGAACCTGCTTGCTCGACACTCCCAGCCAAAATTATTATCTTCAGAGTTTAAAACTTGGATTCCACTATGCAAACATGACGTTACCTTATGAGAGATCACAGTTTCATCAATAAACTTTCAGAAGCCGATACGAGGCCACCAATATGTAGTAAACATGAGGGGTACCATATATTGTGTCTTTAAACACGGACGGTGCCACCCAGATGTAAGGGATTTAGAGGAGGGTCAGTTTAAAGCTGACCTCCTTTTTACCTTGATTACTTTACTTATTCAGATTGAATAGTAATTTCACGGATTCTCTTCTTTTTCGTTTATTCAATATTTCTGTGATCTTTGTGATGGATAAAGAACCATAACCATTAAGTGACAGTAAACGTTGACTTTAGTTGGTAAGCCAGAAGACAATACCATTTATTTAAAATAAATCAACTAAAATCAACATTATTACACTTGATTGACAGTATGTCACTTTCTTGCGATTTAACACACATCACACACTTAATTTAACACAACAGACGTAAATATGATGTTAATTATTTAGTCTGCGGGCTCTATAGCTTATATAGTTTCCAGCTTAAATTGAGAGGGAAGGGGAAAGGAGGAAAAATGGAGAGATGGTTTAAAGGAAATTTGTCTCGAGCATGTTACCAAAGTGACACTTCTCCTCCGACTTCTGCTAAAATCCAGGTACGTTTTGTAAACAGCTCTTTACCTTTTGACGACAGCCTGGTAAGAGAGGAGCCCTTGTAGCTTTCAGATGCACGGGTCCTTGTGGGAACCAGTACCTTCGAGCAGGGTATTCGTTTACGTTTCAACGTCTCCTGGTTTCCGCGTCCGTCGTCAGAAACTATGTCATCCACTGGTCGACCTCAAGACGAGATGTTTCTCGAAGAAAGTTCATTAAGAACTTTGGAGCTTGTGCTCGGGGAACTAGATGGAGGCATCCATCAGTTCTAGCTGACAAGTTAGTCTTTGGCATTTGACCAAGCTTGACCAGCTGCAAGGCAGAGAGCTTTCAGGTCTCTGTCCATTCAGACTCTCTGTCCATTCAACACTGAAGCGTTCACGCAAAGTTAGAGCTTAAAAGAGAAAAGAGAGGAGTGAACTTGCCTTATCAGACCCAAGGTTACAGCCAGAGCAGAGAGAGATTTGTTTAGGGAAAGGCACAGCAAGCTGGAGCCCTTTCATGAAAAACACGGATTACTGTCCTCTGAGTTTCTAAACAAAACCGTCCGGTCTCTGTGACCCGAGACTGCACCTTTGACCCAGCAGTGAACACAGTTTAAACTCTTACAGAATAACACAGCTTAAAAGCACACATCATGAAAATGACAAAAGTTATTCTTTTGATCACATCAGCCTAAAATCAAAGATAGAAACAGTCTCTTTTTGGTGACTATGTTATCAGATTATAGCTAAATGAATGATTTTGTAGTAAATGTCTTGCTTTACTGAGAGGTCAGTAAAGGTCATCACTGGACAGTTCAAAAGTACACAGGTGTCTTAAAAGTGGACAAGGTCATGCCCACTACACTGTATTATTTCATCCAAAGATGTTACTTCTAATTCACACCAGGTGTACAATGGCAACTTGAATCTAATATCAGAGATTAGATTATTTCTGAAAACAGATTTGAAAAGCGTCTGCTCTTCCAGGCCTGGTTCCTTTATGTCACCTGCATACGCCTTGAAAATTCTGTCAAAGAAATGCAATGGATGTTCATCTTTTCTCTGCAAGACATCTCGTGCAGCTAAGTAGTCACCACACAATGAGAAAGATTTTTTCTCTGTGCGAGGTGCAGGGGGAGCAGGTATTCGGCTTCGGGGTCCCTCTTGGCCTCTGATGTATGAGTCTTCTAGAGGCACATACTGTATGAGCCGAGGACGCGTACCTTCTTGAACTTCCATCTTTGTCTTGATTTTTTGTAAAAATCAATAAGACAGTTCGTATTTTAATGTGTGCAAATAAATCTTCACTTTTAATGTAGCACTGAGTCAATCAAACTAATCAGCTGTCTGGTTTAAGTGTTTCACTGTGTAATAAGTATTTTTATTCATAGGTACCTTCTTCAGGTTTTACCCTTAAATGAATTGTAAAAGTTAAATGCCTTCTTGCAGTGTTAACTTTAAAATTAACTTATTTTTTAACAACAGTTACTAACTAACCCAAGCATGATTTCCGTTTTACTTACTCAAACACTTTTTAAAAGATTTGAAATAAATGCAATATTCACACTAAAATGTTCCCAGGATGCTGCTCCATCATGCCTTAAAAAGATGTAATGCAGTTTGGCTAAACTGTTTTGCTGAATTTGACAGTTATCAGGAGTGAAAAATGGATTACCTGTTTATTTTAAATATTTTTTATTTAAAATAAACTGGAGGTGTTTGTGTGCTTAGCATAACATGACAGATGTTATTCCAAATAAAAATCAGTGATTTTTATCAATTTGTTGTCTGTTGACATCCTCAAAGTTGTTCTGCTATCTTTGTTTTGATTTTTTGTGAAAATCAAGTCAGCAGATGCTTTCTGTTTATTTTAAATTTTGTATTTAAAATAAACTGGAGTCATTAATTTTACACAGAAAAACGTTAAAAATGCAATTTTTAACTAAAAGTGTACAGTGTACACCAATTCTGTTTAAAATTCAGAGATGTGAAGAGCTTAATGTGGAAATGCTCTGTTCTCCATCATTTTTTTTATTTAATTTGAAAATCAAATAAAAGATGCTTTTTGAGTGTTATTTTAAATCTCTTCAGTATTTAAAACAAGCATCAATTGTTTGTCTGTACCTCTGTTATTCTAAATTTTTTATTTAAAATAAACAGGAGTTTTTGTTTATGTACAGAACAAATTGAGAAGCTGGCAATTTATCATAAAAATGTTGACTTTTATGATGTTTGGAGAGAACTCATCTATTAACGTCCAACAGGGGGCAGCTTCGACTTAATGTTATCACGAGGCTGACTGAGTTTTATTCAGTACTTGAAAAGAAAACAACCTTTTAGAGTTAGTTTCAGTGTGAACGTGATAATTGCTCGAACCGCGTTCTTGTCAGAGACAAATTTATGTTGTTAGACAGTGTTGATGGCTTCAGATAAGTTTTCAAGCTTCAATTGAAACTTCTTTTCACTCTGTGAGTGTGTGACTGCTTGTCACCCGAAAGTGCACCAGGAAATGACGACAAGAATGGGCGGGCCAACGCAGCGTGCGTAGCGCGTCACCAGCTTCTTACGTGAGCGAGGCGGAGCTCGCTACAACATACGTGACGTCAACAAATCAATCACAGCATATGTAGTTCATTCTACAAGCATCAATGGCGAATGTAGTTTCTTACCTTCGACCAATGTAGCGCCGGAAATGACGACAAAGTGGGCTGGTCGCAACGGCGTGCGACGTGATTGACAGCTCACAACAGCGAATCAGCGTTCGCCACAAGAGTGATTGACAGCACACAACAGCGAATCAGCGTTCGCTACAAGAGTGATTGACAGCACACAGCACTCGTTTCATCCAATCACAGCTCATAAACAGACATGTAAACACGTCTTCTTAACGTTAGCTGCACAGCAGAAAACAACTTCACAACTCTTTAAAACAACTCAAACGCTACAATTTAACTTCCCAAAATGCTGAAACATGCGGCGCACATCTAGACAGGCCAACTTAGTCACGCTCAGTAACCCAGCACTGCAGCTGTTGAACAACACGGACTCTCACGGAGTCACTCAAGGTCGGTTCCGGTCCACGTTAGAGGAGCAGAAAACTCGGGTCAGAACCCATTATCCGACAACGTTCTAACATATATGCTGCTTCGACCTTCTTTAAAATGTAAAATACCACAACAGCAATCTTGTAGATGTTAAATTAGCTTTCAGGTTCTATGACTCGGCGGTCATTTCAACAAAGCTCTGTACAGGAGTCTGTGCGAGAACTGGACCGGTCCCAGAACCTCCAACACACCACGGCTGACAAAACTTCACCTGAATGCTTCCAACAGCGTGTAACAGAGTTGAAATCAATAACAATTTCTCAGCTTTAAATGATAAAAACACGCTGAACCTGCGTGTCTCGACACTTCCAGCCAAAATTATTATCCTTAGAGTCTAAAACTTGGATTCCATTATGCAAACACAGTTCACAGTTCATGAGAGACCACAGATTTATCCATAAACTTTTAGAAGCCGATACGAGGCCACCAGATGAAGTAATCAAGGGGGGGTCACCATATAAGTGTCTTTAAACACGTACGGTGCCACCAGATGTAGAGGATTAGAGGAGGGTCAGTTTTAATACTGAACTCATTTTTACCTTAATTTACTGATTCAGATTGAATAGTAATTTCACGGATTCTTTTCTTTTTCAGTTTATTCAATATTTCTGTGATCTTGATGATGGATGAATAACCATAGCCATTAAGTGACAGAAAACGGTGATTTTAGTTTGGTATGCCAGAGACAATACCATTTATTTAAAATAAATCACTAAAATCAACATTATTACACTTGATTGGCAGGATTTCACTTTCTTGCGATTTAACACACATCAACACTTAATGTAACACAGCAGACATAAATATGATGTTAATTATTTAGTCTGAGGGCTCTTAACTTAAAAATAGTTTCCAGCTTAAGATTGAGAGGGAAAGGGAAAAGGAGGAATAAGAGGTTGGAGAGATTAAGTTATTTATCTCGAGTGTAACCAGAGATGACACTTTCCATCCGACTTCGGCTAAATCCCAGGTACGTTTGTAAACAGCTCTTTACCTTTTGACGATGCGTCTGATAAAGATATCACCAGCCTCCCAGGTGCACAGAGTCCTTCCGGCCCTCGTACGTCTGAACTGGTCGTTTACTTCCAACGTCTCCTCGGATCCGCGTCAGCCGTCAGAAACATGTGGCAGCTTCTGGCCGACTTCAAGACGAGATGTTTCTCAAAGAAAGTTCATTAGGAACTTTGGAGCTTTTGCTCGGGGAACTGGATGGAGGCGTCCATCAGTTCTAGCTGACAAGTTAGTCTTTGGCTCTTGACCAAGCTTGACCAGCTGCAAGGCAGAGAGCTTTCAGGTCTCTGTCCATTCAAACTCTCTGTCCATTCAAAGACTGAAGCGTTCATGGCCACAGAACGCTTTTACTCAAGAAGAAAAAGAGATTAGAACACACTTTTTCATTGGTCCGACTTGACCAGTGGAGGAGTTCTAAGTTGTTATCAGAGTCCAAGGTTAGAGCCAGAGCAGAGGGAGATTTGTTTAGGAAAGACAGAGAAAGCTGGAGCCCTTCTCATGAAAAACAACGGATTAGCTGTCTTCTTCTGTCTAAACAAAACAGTCTGGTCTCTGTGACCCGAATGTTCACCTTTAACACAGCTGCGAATACAGTAATGCTTCACATTTCAGAAAACACAGCATGAAAGCACATATCATGAAAATGAGAAAAGTTATTCTTTTGATTACATTAGAATAAAATCAAGGTAGAAATAGTCTCTTTTAGTGACTATATCTTCAGATTATAACTAATGGAATAAATTGTGTTAAATGTCCTGCTTTACTGAGAGGTCAGGTCATCTCTGGAACAGTTCAAAAGTACACAGGTGTATCAGAGTGGACACGGTCATGCCCACTACATGTGTGTGTGTGTGCGTGCGTGCGTGCGTGCATGCATGTGTGTGTGTGTACTATCAGTAATGTAATGAATCATGATATGGATTTTATTTAACATTTGATGAAATAAATCACTGGATGTTCCTCTACAACTGATTTATTTTAGAGTCAACCTGAATCAAGATGGCCGCCACAACAAAATGACTCTGTATCAGTCAATTTTAAAAGAATTGAGTTAAATGTCCAGTGTGGTAGTAGCTGAGACTGACCTCCATCTTTTACTCTGAGTGCTGTCTCATAACACATAATATGTGTTTAAAACTTTGCCATTAACTATTGAAATCAGTTGTTTGTTAGCAAAATATCTCAGAGACAATTGAACAGATTTTAGTGAAACTCTCAGAAACTAATAAATGGACATACATGTAAAACTGATTAACTCCTGAATTTAATTAACTAAAGATGGCCGCCACAGCCAACTGACTTTAGGAAAGTCCTCTGCCTATCTCCTTCCTGTTACCGTAAATGGTCAGGTAGTGGAAGAGGTGCAAGACTACAAATATCTGGGCATAATGATGGACAATAAAGTGAAATTTGAGTCCCAGTCAGATGCAATCTGTCGGAAAGCCCACCAGAGGATGCATTTCCTCAGGAAGCTAAGGAGCTTAAATGTTGATTGCATTTTTATGATTTTTTTTTTACAGCTGTTTTATTGAATCTGTTCTCACTTTTTCATTTCTCTGCTGGTTTGAGATGTTGAACTTGAAAAACCGTAATCGCTTGGTGTCATCAAAGAATGCGGGGAAATAATAGGGACTCAAATGAACAACATCATGGATCTATTTAAGTCCAGATCTACATCCAAAGCTTAAAAAAAATTGGCAGATCCCGCTCATCCTCTACACGCTCAGTTCAATCTTCTGCCTTCAGGCAGAAGATATGGCCTACCTAAATGTAGAACGAACAGATTAAAAAACTCCTTCATCCCCTCAGTTATTGGATTTTTAAACAAAAGCTGGGTTTAAAGACTTATCTCCTTTTACATATTTTTATCTTGGAAATCCAACTTCGTGTTTTTAAGGATGAATAGTTTGCTTTTACTGTATTATGTTGTACCTTTTTAGTAATGTTTTTATGTATTTTGTTTTGATGGTACTTTTTATTCTGTTTTATATTATAGCTGTATGAATGTGCTGGCTGTCTCACCACCTCTACCTGTTGTAGATGAATTGCCCCTTGGGGACCTAATAAAGTGAACTTGAACTTGAACTCGAAACACCAACATGACTATAACTCAACCAGTTTGACAGATATTGAGCTGACAGTTGTTGTGGTAGTAGCTGAGCATCATACTCAACACATACTCTGAGTGTAACACATTGTGCAACATTTTTGTATAAAAACTTGATATAATTTGTTGGAGTCAGTCCGGTTTGTCTGTTAGCAAAATATCTCATAAACCACTGAACAGATTACAAAGATACTTTCAACAAATATTCTTTGGATCAACTGAGAGGAAGAAAAATCTGCTCATAATTCATTCTTGTAAATTGAAACTCACGCAGAGTTTTATACGTAGTTTTTTATTTGTATCTGTAAACAGACTTTCACAACAAACATTTGTAACTTGTGTCATTATTTTTACTCACACAAATCTTTTTACACACACATACTTATCTACACATGCACAAATAACACATTTATTTTACAAGGTTATTAAAGTGATTTACAAGCGAAAATCTTTGTGAGCTGAATTTGTGCACAAATAAAAAGTCATGTGTGCAAAGAGAGATCATGTAAAGTCCACACAGAAAAGCTGGGAGGCAAACATGCACTAACCACTGCTGCCCACAGCTTCTTATGAAATGACTCAATCAAACTTGTCTACAAATGATGTGTAAAACACTTGAACAATAGAAATGATCATTTCAGTGTGATGTGCACACATGAAGCTGTCAAATAATGCAACATGTTGAAGAAAGCAGAAAAACAGCTGGTAAACAAACTAAACAGCTGCCCTGCTCTACATTTAGATTACACTTCATTCTTGGAGCTCACACACTTCACATGACATCAAGCTGACTTTTGAAACCATGGAAGGTGACAAGATATGTCTGCTTCTGTTAGTGAAGGAAGCAGAAGTGTTGAACTGCAAGTTCACTTTTCACATCATCTTCATGAGGTTCTGATGCTCGCTCAGTGGATCACCAGAGAGCTGGACTACAAAGTGAAGGGAACAGCTGTGTTGAGCTGAAACTTCTCAGAGTCACAAACGAGCCTGATGACATCACCATGGTAACAGAGACTGAAGTCAGTTTGATGTGAAACTGTCAGGAAGAAGCTCCATGTGTTCACTGAATCTTTTCTTAATGACATCCCAAATATTCAAATGTGACTGAAACAGCATTAATATCTCATTATAGTTCTACCAGCTGCTGTAAGATTTGAAACAGATTGTCAAATAAAACTAAACTCAAACTTCCAGCGTCATCCTAAAAATCACTCAGAGCTCTACATTGAAATAATCTAATGTTGTGTTTTCATTTCTAATATAATCAGAATACTAAGTTTATTTAGGGATGTATATTTTATTTATCATTTAATATAATAAATCTAACCTGTGACTTCCAGTTTCAGGTCAAATGATTTCATTTGAGTCAAACTCATTTTCAATGAACTCATAATTTCAACATAAGAAATCTGATAAATCTGTTGGAAAACTTGAACACACTCACAGGTCACATGAGCCACTTTGTGTTAAAAAGCTCCAGTAAAACCAGTCGAGTCTAAACTAAATGTTTGCATTTTACAAGACGTTACCATCAGAACCATAAAAGAAACGGATCATACAGCCTCTTCAGAACATCTGGACCATCACTCTAACATTTATACAGCTGCTGATTCCATGGGACTGTTAATCCAAATATTCCTGTTCAAACTTTAATGGCTGCTCATTTTACTGGGACCCAGTATCCCAACAGAACTTCAAACAACAAAGTCATGGAGTGAATCATCAGCTGATGTGTGAATGTAGCAGGTCTACTGACAGAAACAGACTGAAAGTTCAGTTATCAAAGAAATCATTTTGAATTGTCCTGAAATTATTGTTATTAGTTTACATCATGTCTTTAAAAGTTTTGTTTTGTTTTCTAAACTTACATGTTTTATTCTTTATTCAGATTGAGCTGCAGTTTGTCAAAGATCAGCTGTTCTTCTCTGAGCTCAGCTCTGAAGTCCAACCCCTCCCTTCTGACAGTACTGGAGCTGAGAGATAACAAGCTGCAGGATTCAGGAGTGAAGCAGCTGTGTGGTTTTCTGGAGAGTCCACGATGTAGACTGGAGACTCTGGGGTCAGACATGTTTATCACCTGCTGATGGAGGAGGAGGGGTGTGTGTGTGTGTGTGTGTGTGTGTGTGTGTGTGTGCGTGCGTGCGTGCGTGCGTGCGTGCGTGCGTGCGTGCGTTAATATCTCATTAGGTAGTCCCCGACTTACGAGTGAGTTCCGTCCCTAGGGGGCGCTCGTATGTCAAAAATTCGTAAGTTGGATCACCAAAAAAAATAATAATAATAATATTTTTTATTTTTTAGAAATGAATACATGTACAGTACTGTACAGTCACCAAGCACTTAGCCTATCCTAACAGTTTTTAAAGATGAAGGAGTGAGTTTAATTGTCTCCCTTTCACATAAAGGGAGCTAGCTCCCTTTATGGGAATGGAGCCTGCATGGAGGAGGGAGACAATTCCACTCACTCCTTCATCTTTAAAAACTGTGTTAGGATAGGCTAAGTGCTTGGTGACTGTACAGTACTGTACATTTATCTATTTATTAAAAATATACTGTACAGTATATATATTTATTTATTTATTTATAAATAGATAAATGTACAGTACAGTACTGTACAGTCACCAAGCACTTAGCCTATCCTAACACAGTTAAGGAGTCAGTTGAATTGTCTCCCTCCTCCCCAGCAGGCTCCATTCACATAAAGGGAGCTAGCTCCCTTTATGTGAAAGGGAGACAACTCAACTCACTACTTCATCTTTAAAAACTGTGTTAGGATAGGCTAAGTGCTTGGTGACTGTACAGTACTGTACATGTATTCATTTATATATAATAATAAAAAATAAAAATAAAAATATATATATATATATATATATATATCTGTCGCTTGTGAGAAAACCGTTCTGTTCCCACACAGCAAGGTGACAAGCAAAACTTAAACGGGCATAGTTAGAGTCAGTACAGATAACTAGCGTCTTGATGGAACGTTCTACCACCATCTGGAGAGCTACGGGCATAGTTAGAGTCAGTGCAGATAACTAGCGTCTTGATGGA
The DNA here is from genome assembly GCA_038048925.1 of Garcialebias charrua. Classification (NCBI taxonomy): domain Eukaryota; kingdom Metazoa; phylum Chordata; class Actinopteri; order Cyprinodontiformes; family Rivulidae; genus Garcialebias; species Garcialebias charrua. The sequence continues at coordinate 13,532 of JBBPBX010055791.1, forward strand.
ACGTTCTACCACCATCTGGAGAGCTATAAGGATTCCTGCAATCTCAGCATACTGAGGAGTCTGAGAGGCTAATTTGTAGCTAAAAGTGAACTGTTCTTGGTCTTGGAGGAGGACCCCCTCCAACACCTGCCTAGCAGATGTTGTTGTTGCAGAATGCAGATCCATCCACGTACAACGTTGTCATATCTTTGCAGATATTGACATCAAAGAAGTGGAGATTTGGGTCCTCAGTCACTGGGGGGTTTACCTCAGCTGGCGGCTGGGTGGCTGGTAAAACTTGTGTACATTTTTGGCAGATTGCCAAGTCAATCCCCAGATGTGACTTCTTGTTTTGACTGTAGCAGATGTCTAGGTTAAAACTTTGACGTGCCATGAGCCACGTGGCTACACGTGAGATTGTTACCACACCATCTCTGATGCGTTGACCGTTTGGAAAAGTCACTGGCTGGTGTTTTTTTTCAACAATGATTTTTGTCCACCAATGTAGCTGGAGAAATGTTTTACTGCCCACACTGTGGTCAGTAGAGCTTTCTCACAGTCTGAGAATCTCAACTCGGGGCCTGCCATTGTCTTGCTGGCGTAGGCTACAACACTATCTGGTACAGACCTGCACTTATGCAATGAGCTGAGAAGCCCACTTCCAAGTAAAACTCTTTGTTGTAGACTGGATAGACTAAACATGGGGCTGACTTGATCCTCTTTATAAGAGCGTGTACTCCATCTGGGACTACTAGCAGGCTAACGTAGTCCACTTTGGTTCTGCACCACTGGCATTTTGACAGTGATATTTTTAGCACCAGCAGTTGTCAGTTGATTCAGAACGTGATCGATCTCAGCCAAATGTGAGTCCAGTGTTGGCTGCCTCAAAAGGACATCGTCCATGTAAATCAATGTCCCACGCTGGTGGGCGTCAGGACATGCTTGGTTTAAAGGGGACCAATTATAAGTCCTATAAATTTTTATGGTATGTCTGTGGGCTATCCAGACCATGTTCATTCAATTTAATACACAAAATAATTCTTAGATAATAAAATTTCCCCTTTCTAGTTCTGCCTTTTCTGACTTCCGTTCTGAATGAGCTGTTTATGATAATGAGCTCTGAAGGCCACGCCCTTCAAAATCTGTTTACATTAACTCCGCCCTCCAAAGGGGACCCTGAGTCAGACCCAGAGGCAGAAGACGTGAAAAAATAATAGCAGTACTGTGAAAAAAATTAATTCAAAATTTTACATTACATTACATAAGAAATATATTTTTTCTCAGCAAAGAAATAATTGTTTTTACCGTGTTTTCTTGTAAAGTCCTTCGTGTGGGCTCGCTTCTGTGGCCGGCCGCCATTTTGGGCAGGGCAAATGAGGCGCTGACGCGTCGCGTAGGCCGCTGAGAAACATCCATAAGTTCACCCTCCATGTTAAAAACTCTTCGTCTGACTCTTCGAAAACAAGCAATAAGGCTGCAGAGTAACACACTGGCTGCTAACTGCTTAGTGCGAGCACCGCTTTTTTTTCACGGACCACATCCGGCGCTGACCGGATATGGTCCGTGAGCAGTCGTCCGGTTGATTTAAGAGCCCGTAAATAAGTTTTTTCGTTTTTACTGATAGATAATTAGTTATTAGCGGTACTGCATTTTAACAACAACGAAACATCGAACTCTAGGAGCCATTGTGCTGAGATGAACTCAGGAAAAACAACCGTGACGTCTTTTATACTGAAGTGGGTGGAGCCTCACCAGGGGTTGCTAGGTGAGTGGCTGGACTCAGGTTGGGGTGGGTTGTCCTACGGCTTGTGACATCACAAGCGCCAGGATTTGAAATCTAGACATTTAATATCCCTGAAAAATAAATATACTTATATACCACTGGGTGCATTTTTTTGGTCCTAGGACTGTTTTTTTTTAAGAATTACATACCCAAAGTTGAGTAAAAAAACCCATTAAAAAGTGAATTTTGCACCTTTGGTCCCCTTTAAAAAGATGTTGAACTCTGCAGGTGAGTTAGCTTTGCCAAAGGGACACCTGTTAAAGGTGTATTGACAGTCACCAAAAGTGAAAGCTAGTTTGTATTGGTCCTCGTCGTGCACAGGGATGATCCAAAAACCAGAGGCGACGTCGAGGGTCGAAAAGTACTTACCATTGGTGACCTTGGGCAGTTCCTGTTGGAGCTGCGTCATAGGCCATCTGGATAAGGGAACTTGTTTGTTTAGCTTTCTGTAGTCTATAGTGAGTCTCCACTTACCATTTGGTTTTAACACCGGCCATAAAGGCGCAGAGTAAGTGCTGTTACAGTATCGGATGATACCTTTTTCTAACAGGTCATTAATGATTTCTCTGATAGGTTGATGTGCTGCCAGAGGAATCTTGTATTGTCTGACAAATGCAGGTGGAGCATCAGGCGGGGTTGGGATGCTCACTGTGTGGAGCGTGGTCAACCCACAATCCATCGAGTCAGTCGAGAATGATTTCTCATATTTTAGAAGAACTTTGCGAAGTTTGTCCCTTTCTTCATCAGTTTTCAGGGCGTTGGCTTGGGCGACCACCTGTTCACTCCGTGAAACAATTGAGAGGGCTTCTTGTTCTTTGGGGAGCTCCAGTGAGTCCCTTTCAGTGTCGTAAAACCTGTCTACATGTAAGGCACCATAACAGTGTTCCCCAAACTACGGCCCGCATCCGGCCCGCCCCCACCTTTGGTCCGGCCCCCAGAACAATACCAGAGAGCACTTCGATATTTTTTTCATATTTGTATTTTTTTTCATATGTATATTTTTTTCTTTTCATATGTGTATTTGTATTGGACTTTTGCAATAAAATGTTCCTTAGTTATGAACTATTTTCAACTATTGTTCCACATTTAATTTATTGTGTCAGCGTTTGGGGAAAAACGCGACACATCGTGACATTCTGCCCATCTTTCTGCTTTCTGTGCCCCTATCTGGCAACCCCCAGAAACAAATCCTAAACCCGCCCCTCTCAAAGACAGAACGGAACAACATTTGGTCTGCACCCAGAACAATACCAGAGAGCATTTTTATATTTTTTTCATATTTGTATTTTTCTTTCATATTTGTATTTGTATTTTTTTTTCATATGTGTATTTTTTTCATATGTGTATTTGTATTGGACTTTTGCAATAAAATGTTTCTTATTTATGAACTATTTTCAACTATTGTTCCACATTTAATTTATTGTGTCAGCGTTTGGGGAAAAACGCGACGTACGCGACACATCCAAAACGTGACATTCTGTCCATCTTTCTGCTTTCTGTGCCCCTATCTGGCAACCCGCCCCTCTCAAAGACAGAAGTAAAGTAAGTAAGTAAGTAAGTAAAGCTTATTTATATAGCACTTTTCATAGATAAAATCACAAAGTGCTGTACAACATATAAATAAATGATTAAAATAGACAAAAGAATTACTGTAGTAACAACTGATTAATCAAAACAATAAGAACAGCTGATAAAAACAAGAACAATTGATAAAAACACTAAATAAAAACGAAGCCCTCTGGAGTGAGGGTGAAACGTTTCTACTAAAAAGAAACTGTCCAGATGAACTGATTGAGAATGAGCGGATTTGATACCTGGACTATTGAGAATGAACTTTCTTGTCTTGAACCACTTTGGACATGTCTGCCTGCCTGGGAGGAGTCGACGAGGGACAGGACAGCCCCCAGAAACCATCTTGGCTACAGCAAACTGGTTGGTCCACTTAAGTTGTTTACTTGGTGGGGTAACTTCAGTGTGCTTGGGACTACTCTGACTGACGAAGCCCTCTGGAGTGAGGGTGAAACGTTTCTACTAAAAAGAAACTGTCCAGATGAACTGATTGAGAATGAGCGGATTTGATACCTGGACTATTGAGAATGAACTTTCTTGTCTTGAACCACTTTGGACATGTCTGCCTGCCTGGGAGGAGTCGACGAGGGACAGGACAGCCCCCAGAAACCATCTTGGCTACAGCAAACTGGTTGGTCCACTTAAGTTGTTTACTTGGTGGGGTAACTTCAGTGTGCTTGGGACTCTCTGACTGACGAAGCCCTCTGGAGTGAGGGTGAAACGTTTCTACTAAAAAGAAACTGCCCAGATAAACTGATTGAGAATGAGCGGACTAAATAAAAACATTTATCTAAAAGCTTGTCTGAATAAAAGTGTCTTGAGCTGCGTTTTAAAGGAATCAATAGAGGCGGTCACACGAAGAGACAGGGACAGGGCATTCCACAGCCGGGGGGCTACGGCCTGAAAGGAAAGGTCACCCCGGGTTTTAAACCGGGTCTTAGGGACCTTTAGAAGGTTCAATGCTGAAGAACGAAGGGTGCGGGCTGGAGAATAAGGGATCAGCATTTCTGTGATGTACTGGGGGGCCTGTCCATTTAACGCTCTAAAAGTTAATACCAAGATTTTAAAATGAATTCTAAATTCAACAGGGAGCCAATGCAGATCATATAAAACTGGTGTGATGTGAGACCTTCTATTTGTTCCTGTTAAAAGCCTCGCAGCAGCGTTCTGGACCAACTGGACACGAGCGACAGCAGACTTATTAAAACAAGTAAAAAGGGAATTGCAGTAATCTAAACGAGAAGAGATAAAAACATGAATAATCATCTCCAGGTCAGATTTAGATAACATTGCCCTCAGTTTAGAAATGTTCCTCAGATGATAAAAGCAGTTTCTGACCAGGAGCTTTGAATGTTTGTCCAAAGACATTGACTGGTCGAACTGAACACCAAGGTTTCTGAGGCTCGGCTGAGAAGAGGAGCCCAGAGAACCGAGATGTTGCTTGATTAGAGGAACTTTCTGTTCAGGGGCAATGATCAGGGTTTCAGTCTTGGCAGAATTTAACTGAAGGCAGTTGTTGGCTAACCACACCTTAATATGGGACACACAGTTTACTAATTCAGATAACTTGTGTAATTCTGAGTCATTGAAGGAGCAGTACAGTTGAATGTCATCAGCATAGAAATGGTAAGAGACATTTCTGAAGCTATTTATAATCTTTGCAAGGGGGATGATGTTTAAAATGAACAGAATAGGACCAAAGACTGAACCCTGAGGAACACCATACATTAACAGAGAGGTCTTAGACTGTATGTTATTCACAAACATTGAAAATTTTCTGTTGTTCAAATAAGAGGAAAACCACTTCAAAACAGTTCCAGAAAATCCTAATTCATGTTGCAGTCGATGTATTAGAATTTTGTGGTCGACTGTGTCAAAAGCTGAAGATAGATCTAATAAAATCAAAACACTGCTCTGACCAGAGTCTGCAGCCATCAAAATGTCATTGGATACTTTTAATAAGGCAGTTTCAGTGGAGTGCATTTTGCGAAAACCAGATTGAAATTTGTCCAGAATATTATTACTTTGCAAGAAAGTATTCAACTGTGCAGTAACTAACTTCTCCAAAATTTTAGCAAGAAAAGGCAATTTTGATATTGGCCTGTAGTTGCAGAGCTCAGTGGGGTCCAAATTGGGCTTTTTCAAAATCGGATTTAAAACAACTTGTTTCAAAAGACATGGAACTGACCCTGTAGAAAGAGAAATGTTAATTAATTTTGCTACATGGGGACTGATGATATCTGGCACCTTTAAGAACAGTGATGCGGGGACAACATCTAGCACACAGGAGGAAGGTTTGATCCCTTTTAGAACAACCTTCACGTCCTCTAAAGTGATGGGTGTAAATGAAGACCAGGAGCTCACTGAAAGAACTGAACTGAGGGTGACACCAAGAGCTGATTTAACACTTGCCCTGATGTTGTCAACCTTTTCTACAAAATAGTTTAAAAATTTGTTACAATCATCTAATGAGAATACAGGCACAGGAGGGAGTGGAGGTGAAACCATATTATTAATGGTATCAAACAGAACTTTTGAATTTTTCTTATTTATACTTACAAGATTAGAAAAATATGCTGACCTGGCCTGTTTAATCATTTCATTTAGGGCTGACATCAGCTCCTTTAAGTGCAGTCTGTGGACTTCAAGTTTAGTAGATTTCCACAAACGCTCTACCTTACGACATGATCTTCTGAACAACATAATTTCTTCATTTCTCCAAGGATAAGCGTTTTTACAAGAGGATATTTTGTGCTTTACAGGAGCAACCTCATCTAAGACAGACAGGCAGTGGCTATTAAAAGACTCCACAAAGGATTCAGCATCACTGCAATTAACAAAACAGCTGGGCTCAAATGATTCTGAGAATTTCTCAACCGCTTTTTGATTGATAATTCTCCTTTGAGAAATCACTTTATGAGAACAACTGTTGAGGTTAAAAGATAAATTAAAATACACACAGCAGTGATCAGTGACAGGAACGTCCACCACACTCAGCTGGTCAATGATGAGACCAAAGGAGAAGACAAGGTCCAAAGTATGACCTTTCTTATGCGTGGGGCCAGAAACATGCTGTTTAAAATGAAACGCCTCAGTGAGTGACAATAACTCTGATGCTGCATTGCAGGATGAGTCATCGATATGAAAATTGAAATCTCCAAGGATTAAAATTTTCTCAAGCTTAATGACAGAAGATAAAAATTCAGAAAAATCATCTAAACATGCACGAGCAGGACCAGGAGGTCTGTAAATTAAAACACAATAAAATGAATCAATGTTTCCAACCTTAGTCATTTGAAGTTCAAAAGACCTGAAACAGGGTATATGCAGAAATTCTAAAGGTGAATTTAATACCTTTTAATACCTTTTTAATACCATCAAAATATTTTTAATACCATCACGGCACTGAGCTCCAACCGTAGCGGCAACCTCTTGTACTTCAGTTTAGAGCAACTAATTGTAAAGTGATAGATTACTGTCATTTTCTTCCTAAACTTTGGTAGTAAATGTAGTTTTATAACAATTACTGGATACATCAATTTGCTTCTTGCCTCAATAAAAGCACTGACCTATTTGTTATTTAAATCTAACCCAAGAGAAAAAGTTTAATTGTTCCCACACATAACATATCTCTAATGGCAAATGAAAAACTGTAAACTTGAAAACAGAACAGTTTAGTTAAAATAATTCAACACTGAAACACATGTACATGCACAATTCAAAAAGAGAGGGAGAAAAATAATAACTACCATATTTTTCATCCTGTAAGTCGCAGTTTTTTGCATAATTTACATGCCTTGCAACTCATAGGCCGAAGTGACATATTTATAGATTTTTTCCCATATTTATAAACCATTTGACTGAAATATGACCGTTTCCATTCATTCTGACTGAAAAAAAAAAAAAAAAAACAGCAGTTCCTGATGGCCCCATAGTAGTAATAGTGTATGGCATGCTGTTGGCTGTTGTATCATGTAATAGGAAAACGTGCCTATAATGACAAATTTAAAAAAGTTCAAGACAAAAACAACTGGACTTTATTTATTATACTATTTATTATACTATTATACTATACTTTTGGTTTTTTTCTTGCACTTTTTAGAATTCACCATGTCCTGGATGACTGAGAATCTTCACCAGGTATTAATGACTCAATTGGCCTGCCATACTTGACCACCTCTCTGCTTGGAATCTTCAATCCAGCAGCCAGCTGCACCGCCCCGGCGAAATGCAGCTAATTCAACCATTAAAGTACATTTATTAAGAAAATGATAGACTGAGACACACCTTTGCTATAATTTCGAGCTAACAAATAATTGTTTAGGTAATTTTCTTGTAAAATGTCGGTGAAACGAGCCGCGCTCCTTTTTCCTGTTTGTCGCCGCTGAGCGATCACGGTGCACACAGGCAGCGTAACTTTTTTTTTTAAATAAAGCCGATTTAACCATTAAAGTACATTTATTAAGAAAACGTTAGACTGAGACACACCTTTGCCATAATTTCAAGCTAACAAACAATTGTTTAGGTACATTTCTTGTTAAATGTCGGAGGATAAAGCCGCGATCCTCTTACAGCATGATAAGCCTCAACCAGCTGTAGGTGCGAGCGCACACTGACTGACGATATGACGTCTTTGTTTTAGCTAAGGTCCTACTCGGAACATAAAATTAGAAAAGATAAATAAATTCACAGACCTTTTTTTTAGATGACAGAACAAGAAAAATATAGTTGTGTAGGTTTTAAAAAATTTAATACCTCATCAGATGACGTTTATTACTTTTTAATACTTTTTAATGGCCTTAATTTGTGTTAATTTCATTTACTACCTTTTAATACCTTTTACAACCCCGCGGATACCCTGTGAAAGGATCCTGCTTCATGGGCCTGCAGGAAAAGCAGTCCTGATAGATGAGCGTAAGTCCACCTCCTCGTCTGGCAACCCGCGGGGTTCCAAACACTGAACAGTTTGGTGGGCACAGTTCATTTAAATGAATAAATTCCTGTTCCCGCTGCCAAGTCTCCGTCAAAAACATGAAGTCCAGTTTTTCTTCCTTGAATAAATCCCCAAGGACAAAAGTTTTATTTGCTATGGAGCGAGCATTCAGCAGGCCGATCCGTGTTGGTTTTACACGCGCAGCTGCAGGTGCGCTCTGTGTTAGCGGACATTGCGGTGACGAATAAACTCCGTCCACATATTTCTCCTGGCAGGAGATGGTTTGAAGGAATCTGTCACGCAGTGTGGGGAGCCGGGCATGACGAATTGGGAAGATCCGATCAGAGTGGCACAGGGTTGGTGACGCGCAGGACAGGGCCGGTTCGCAGATTGGTACCAGCCGGAGGCAGCGCTCATTTCCAGCAGAGCTGGACCCGCTCAGCCATGATATTTTCCCTCGTTGTTTCCTCATCCTGGTCTGGATACCAGCTCTTGATCCCCGCTTCCTTCTCCGGCCTCGGCGCTTTGCCAGCAGCAGGTACTCGGGTGATGACGTGGCACATTCAAAATGCGGAGTGAAAAACTCTGCATACCTGGCCCAGGTAACGCAGGCATCCTCCATATAATCCTTTATCAGAGTCAGAGTCAGAGAGTCTTTATTGTCATTTGCACCGCATGTGGTACATGTGATGAAAACGAGATTATGTACACAGGGTCCCAGTTACATCCAACAACAAATGCAAGAGAAAAAAAAGAAAAAGAACAGTAATAACATCTAGAATTAACTAAGAAAAACATCAACTAGTAATACACTAAGCCCTAATGTAGTGGAAAAACATCATTATAAACAGCAGCACGAACATGAGTCTGTATGAGCAGATGGTCACAGATGAACACAGCAACAAGAAAACAGATCAGCATCAGCATGATGTGATATTTTGCAGTGTTTATTCTTATTATTTATTTATTCATGAGTCTAACAGCCTCAGGGTAGAAGCTGTTCCTCAGTCTAGTGGTTCTACATTTGATGCTCCTCAACCTCCGTCCTGAGGGGAGTGGGGCAAAGAGTGAGTGTGCTGGGTGAGTGAGGTCTTTCATGATGCAGGTGGCTCTTTTCCTGCATCTGGAGGTGTAAATGTCTGTGATGGTGGGGAGACTGACTCCAACAGACTTCTGTGCAGCCTTCAC
>JBBPBX010055793.1:0-14564 GCA_038048925.1 Garcialebias charrua
GAACATGTCAGTGGAGCTTTAAAGCTATAGTATGTAAGATTGTAATGTAGTCTGTAACTTTTCAAACAATATATTTTTAACATATTTCTTCACTCAGTCACTATCTACTGACAAACTGATGTTAGACCAAGTAATCTCTGAAAAAATCTATAGTCCCCTTGCTTCTCTATCAGCATTTATAAAAACACTGAAAACACAAGAGTGACCAGGACACTGACAGCCAATAAAAACAGAGTTGTTTGTCACGCCCCAACCCACGCCCCCACCTGTCCCAGCCGCAGCTCGTTCTCATTCAAAGGATTGCAAAGCGATGCAGGACTGTTTTTTATGTGACACAAAATGTATTAAATATCCCTTCTTTATCCCAGAGCTGGACTTTTATTTAGTTTTTTTGCCAAAAGCCAAGTGATCGCTTCATCCTGCACTGACAGACATGAGGAAATGGATTTGTCACGACTCACGAGCGAATTAAAACATGTCCAACGTTGCTTTGTGAACCTCTGATGATTTCTGCTGGATTTTGTGTTGTAGGATGAGTGATTCGTGGTTTTATTAAATTTTTTTAACAGTTATATTATCATATAAACACAGAATATCGCAGCGCAAAGACAGGAGGAGGTGGAGCATTCCACACATTCCAGACCAGCGCTGACATGAGGAAGTCACGAGCGAATTAAATCATGTCCAAACGTTGCTTCGTGAACCTCTGCTGGTGTCTGCTGGATTTTGTGTTGTAGGATGAGTGATTCGTGGTTTTATTAATTTTTTTTAACAGTTATATTATCATATAAACACAGAATATCGCAGCGCAGACAGGAGGAGGTGGAGCATTCCACACATTCCAGACCAGCGCTGACAGAGGAAGTCACGAGCGAATTAAATCATGTCCAAACGTTGCTTCGTGAACCTCTGCTGGTGTCTGCTGGATTTTGTGTTGTAGGACTAGCGCTCCATGGTTTTATTATATTTTATTAGAAGGTTTTATTTCCATAAACACAGAATATCGCAGCGGCTCTGAGCAGACAGAAGCAGGGGACGGAGCAGATCCCAAGTTCAGCAGAAGCACGGACTGTGCTCCCTCCCCAATGCTTTTCTGCGCTGAAAATATTTCTAAGTCCCAGAGAGTTCAAATATCGCAGACCCCAGCTTTAAATCAACTGGACGACTGCTCGCGGACCATGTCCGGTCCGCGCTGGATGTGGTCCGTGAAAAAAGCGGTCCCGCTAGAGAGAGCGTGTATAGCAGTTAGCAGCCAGTGTGTTACTCTGCAGCCTTATTGCTTGTTTTCAAAGAGTCAGACGAAGAGTTTTTAACATGGAGGGTGAACTTATGGATGTTTCTCAGCGGCCTACGCGACGCGTCAGCGCCTCATTTGCCCTGCCCAAAATGGCGTCTGCCTCTGGGTCTGACTCAGGGTCCCCTTTGGAGGGCGGAGTTAATGTAAACAGATTTTTGAAGGGCGTGGCCTTCAGAGCTCATTATCATAAACAGCCTGTTCAGAACGGAAGTCAGAAAAGGCACAACTAGAAAGGGGATATTTTATTATCTAAGAATTATTTTGTGCATTAAATTGAATGAACATGGTCTGGATAGCCCACAGACATACCATAAAAATTTATAAAACCAATATTTGGTCCCCTTTAAAGACTAAATGTTAACTATTCTTTAAATTTCTGTACTTCAAGTCGAACGTATCCTTTAAAGGTGCTATGTGTAACTTTCTGTAGGGCACAGAACTTAGAAATATTTTCAACAGGCAAAGCATTCTGATCCCTCCCCCTCAGACCCATATATGGCTCTGCTCCACCTTGTTCTGCTGAAATTCAAATTCAAGCTGTTTTTATTGGCTGGTTACAAACTCTGTTTTTATTGGCTGGTTAACGGCAGGTCACTGTGTTTTTAGTGTTTTTATAAATGCTGATAGAGAAGCAAGGGGACTATAGTTTTTTTTCAGAGATTACTTTGTCTAACATCAGTCTGTCAGTAGATAGTGACAGAGTGAAGAAATATGTTAAAAATATATTGTTAGAAAAGTTACAGACTGCACTACAAAGTTACATAGTGCAGCTTTAACACACCCAATAATAATAATAATAATAATGAATTCAATTTATAACGCACTTTTCATTAATGAAAATCTCAAAGTGCTACAAAGTGCAACAGAATTAAATGTCAATAAAACAAGTAAAATCAATAACAGTATCAACTAAGATCAAAAGTAGAATCATGAGGAGGTAGAGTATGCTCGGTTGAAAAGAAAGGTCTTCAAGCCGCTCTTAAAGTCAACCACAGACTGTGGGGCTCTCAGACAGTCAGGAAGAGAGTTCCACAGGCGGGGGGCAGCCACACTGAAAGCCCGGTCTCCCATGGTCCTTAATTTGGTTCTCGGAATGTGAAGGAGATTACTGTTCTGTGACCGCAGCGACCGGGTGGATGAGTATGGAATAAGAATATCCTTCAGATAATCTGGTGAAGCTCCATGTAAACATTGATGTGTAATGAGAACACCCGATCATTCTCAATCAGTTCATCTGGACAGTTTATTTTTAGTAGAAACGTTTCACCCTCACTCCAGAGGGCTTCGTCAGTCAGAGTAGTCTCAGCACACTGAAGTTACCCCACCAAGTAAACAACTTAAGTGGACCAACCAGTTTGCTGTAGCCAAGATGGTTTCTGGAGGCTGTCCTGTCCCTCGTCGACTCCTCCCAGGCAGGCAGCCATGTCCAAAGTGGTTCAAGACAAGAAAGTTCATGCTCAATAGTCCAGGTATCAAATCCGATCATTCTCAATCAGTTCATCTGGACAGTTTCTTTTTTCTACTAACGTTTCTACTAAAAAGAAACTGTCCAGATGAACTGATTGAGAATGATCGGATTTGATACCTGGACTATTGAGCATGAACTTTCTTGTAATGAGAACAGTTTTGTACTGAATTCTGTAGGCGACAGGAAGCCAATGAAGGTTATGGAGAATGGGCGTAATATGTTCAAATTTACGAACTCTGAATAAAATCCTTGCTGCACTGTTTTGAATATTTTGAAGTTTCTGAAGGTTTTTGCCAGGGATTCCAATAAACAGGGAGTTGCAGTAGTCGAGCCTGGAGGAGATCAAAAAAGGCGTTCAATACAGGATCAACTGGACTTTATTTGTTGCAGAAAACGTTTCGACTTCTGTCCAGAAGTCTTTTTCAATTCTGAATGAATGGAAGCTGTGAGAACGAGAAGTTTTATACAAGCCACGCACCAACATATGAAATTGGAAACTGAAATAACACCACAAAATACCTAACATGCCCATTCTATTTAAATTGACAAAACAACACATCACACCTGGGGGTTTGTAACACATACATGTAAATTGAAAGATCACACCTTAACAGTAGGAGGTTCCCTTGAGGTCTCTGGTAGAAGACACAAAACTGTATGTAAATTGACAAAAAACACCCCCCAAACAACAACAGAGGCTACTCAGAGAAACTTTGTAGTCTAATTTACAGACAAGACATCCCTGCTCCCATCCAGTGTAAAACGTTTCGGAATCAAATCCAAAACTGAGTTATAAGTCTCATGCCTCGTACCCACTGCCCCCTTTGTCGAGCGGCCGAAGCGGCCGGATAACACCGGTTTACATTCAAAGTCTATGGAGGAGACGCGTGGAGTCACGGCGAACAAGGAAGCGGCGAGATTCGAGTGATCGAAGCGGCGCGACGGCAGCCTGCACACGCACGCGCGCGTCGCCGTCGAGCCGCAGACGTCCCAAATGTTGATCTCTGGCGGCTCGACGCATCCGGCAAACAGTCGGGAGAGCCTCGCTATCTGATTACACAACCACAACGGGACTTTTTTCGGACTTTTTAAACTCACCGGATCGAGCCTCCAGGAATTGGACCCAAACTCCGGTAAGAAACGTGGCATTTTTACAGTTGCTGCTGACAGGCTGCTGTCCTCTCCAGTGTAGATCACCCCAAACATAAAAAAAAGTTTTAATCTCATCGAAGACCGTCGGAGGTGCAGTTAAAACAACAACTGAACCCGGAAAACAAGCCAGAGACCCCTCCCTCTGCTACCCCCTAGTGTACGTCATCAGACGGTGTTCAGTGGTTCAGTGGGACCGTGACCAGCGGCAAAAAGGGGACGGCAGGCGCGTTTCGAGTTGTGCAGTGCAGTGGGTAGGAGGCATTAGAAAGTTGAAATCTCAGACCTGGAGGAGACAAAAGCATGGACGAGTTTCTCAGCATCAGAAAAAGTTAGGGATGGGCGAAGTCTGGAGATGTTTCGAAGATGGAAGAAGCAAGTTTTAAACAGAAGCTTAATGTGATTTTCAAATGTAAGATTGGAGTCCATTTTTATTCCAAGATTAGTAACAGAGGTGGAGAGGGGGATGTCTTGTCCAGAAAAGGAAAGTGTTGTTATAGGAGATGTTTGTACCTGGTGAGGGGTGCCAATCAGTATGGCCTCAGTCTTGGAGCAGTTTAATTGAAGAAAGTTCTGATTCATCCATGCCCTAATTGCCTCCAGGCAGGCAGAGAGGGCAGTGAGTGAAGATGGAGATGACAAGGTGGAAGATGAGGATGCTCCAGTCCTGATGTAAAGCTGTGTATCGTCGGCATAACAGTGAAAAGAAATGTTTAACTGATTAATAATTTGACCTAAAGGCAGCATGTAAAGGGAAAACAGCAGGGGCAATTATCTCCTGATTTCCTTTTAATGCACACTGTGGTAATCTCTCACACACTCTGATTAACTATAAATAACCAAATCATAAGGAAAATATGAACTCAATTTACTGAACATGTTTTTAAACATTGAACAACTTATACAATATAACACAAAAACGGCATCTGTAGACAGATTACTCACTCTAAAGCTTCAACTATGTGAGGGGCCCACTCACCAACTGCACACAGACACCTGCCAGACTGTCTAACTCTAAAACATTAAAGTTGCAGGCCTGAGCGACGCTTGGGAGCGGTGAGGCCCAAAACTTAATGGCCGTTTCACTCTTTGAGCAAATAAATAAACAAAGTAGTACCTGGTTTAGTAGTTCAGTACAGACTCTGGTCCCAGTTCAGGTGAAGAGGAAAACACTGTTGTAAGAGGGTGATGCAATCAGATGTCTGCTGGTCCAGATTCAACTTTAATGAGCAATGATATATAATCCAGAGGAACTCTTCTGGCAGTCCATAAACACTCCAGTTATGACTAATCTTCACCTCCAGGCCAGATTGATGAAGAGGAGTCTCCTTAGCAAGCCGAACAAGCTAAACTAGGATTACTGTACAGCATTCACTGAGCTAGTGAGTGATAAATGTTGTTAAACTGCCTCAAAGTACAAAACACAGAACTAACTGTAGGACAAACTTTGAGCTGAAATTGTCCCTTGTCGTCCCAAAAACCATCCAACAAGTCTCCACTGACGATCACTGTGTTAACAATCAGCAAACTTATTTAATTACTCCAAGCTGCAGCACCTGTTGCCTCAGGTGTGTCTGTTCTTCTTCTTCTTCTTTTCTATCATGGTGGATCGCAAGCAACGTAAAGGTGCATACCGCCACCTACTGTACATGAGTGTGCAGCAACACTACCTTACATCAAGTAAATTCTATTCTTTAAGCCTGTCCGTTGAAGAAAAATAAATAACGCCTTTCTTATTCTACAAATATCCAATATGTCTCCTTCACTTCCTAATATACCTTGAAGACTCCATTCTCGACCTGCCCTACTAACCACACTCCGCAATCCCTCCCTTTCTTGTTCATATGTTTCACAAACATCAACACATGTTCTACATCTTCTTTCACTCCACACCCTTCACATTTATCATCATCCTTCCTCCCTATTAAATACAAAATATCATTGAAATAGGTATGACCTACCCTCAATCTGAGCATAGGTGTGTCTGGCTTCACCATCACTCTCATCAAGCTCAAACCCTGACTGCTCACACTTCCTTTTGGCTTTTCACAATAAAGCAGAAATAAAATACAAGCAACAAAATGTTATGCTTTCTTGCTTTTAACTTACACTTGTCTATTTTAAACAGTTTTAAGCATTTTACAACATAAATGAAATAAAATTGTAGCTATACAGGTAGTCCCCGACTTACGAGCGAGTTCCGTCCCTAGGGGGCGCTCGTAAGTCAAAAATTCGTAAGTAGGATCACATAGTAAAAAAAAAAATATATATATATTTTTTTTAAATAAATGAATACATGTACAGTACTGGACAGTCACCAAGCACTTAGCCTATCCTAACACAGTTTTTAAAGATGAAGGAATAAGTTGAATTGTCTCCCTTTCACATAAAGGGAGCAAGCTCCCTATGGAGCCTGCAGGGAGGAGGGAGACAATTCAACTGACTCCTTCATCTTTAAAAACTGTGTTAGGATAGGCTAAGTGCTTGGTGACTGTACAGTACTGTACATTTATCTATTTTTCACATAAAGGGAGCAAGCTCCCTATGGAGCCTGCAGGAAGGAGGGAGACAATTCAACTGACTCCTTCATCTTTAAANTTCATTCATTCATTCATTCAACCTTTATTTATACAGGCTAGCCTCGTTGAGTCACGGGGACTCATTTACAAGAGGGACCTGTCTCACTCACACCAAACAACCATCCACTCTCACACTCACACCTAGGGTCAATTTAGAGTCACCAATCAGCCTAACAAGCATGTTTTTTGGTCTGTGGGAGGAAACCGGAGTACCCGGAGGAAACCCACGCATGCACGGGGAGAACATGCAAACTCCACCCAGAAAGGCCCTGGACCGGGATTTGAACTGTACAGTACTGTACATTTATCTATTTATTAAAAATATACAGTATATACAGTATTTTTATTTTTTTATTGTTTTTTATTTATAAATAGATAAATGTACAGTACTGTACAGTCACCAAGCACTTAGCCTATCCTAACACAGTTTTTAAAGATGAAGGAGTCAGTTGAATTGTCTCCCTCCTCCCTGCAGGCTCCATAGGGAGCTTGCTCCCTTTATGTGAAAGGGAGACAATTCAACTTATTCCTTCATCTTTAAAAACTGTGTTAGGATAGGCTAAGTGCTTGGTGACTGTCCAGTACTGTACATGTATTCATTTATTAAAAAAAAAAAGTAAAAAAAAAAATATATATATATTTTTTTTAATGAGATGCATGCTCGTAAGTCCGGGACCTCGTAAGTAAGAGCGCTCGTAAGTCGGGGACTACCTGTATTTACAACTTATTTAACTTAAGAGCTTTTTTTACATTTTCTTTAAACTGTTACACATTTTATGAATTTAATCAATGTACTAAAATATTTGTCTGGGTTACGCCTTCATCAATGTGATTAATCAAAACCAGTTAAATGTGATCATTGGTGCTCTTTATTCAGAAAATCAACATGTCACATTTCAGGATCTGATTATTATAGACACAAATTAAATGTTCACTAGGAATATTTCTATATTTATCATCACAGTAATAGCTTCACACATGTTATTAGTTGTAAACACTCAAAATATTGTTGGCTTAGTGTTTACCTAGAACCTAAACATTTAAGGAATAAACATTTTTAATAATCACTTTAAAAGTTATAAATGTTGTCTTTGGTGCCTGTTTGTTTTCCAAATATATTAGTGTGTGTGAATGACAGGCATTAACATAAAACACTTTGCTTTATGAAGTTCAGTCCATTTCCATCAGTTGACCGGCAGTTCTGCCACATCCAATATGGCGGCCACCCAAAACAATTTTTACCTGCAAAATCAGATTGAAAACCACCCAATCTGGCAACACTGACCTTAGCTCTGTTCACGCGTCCTGAGCTGTGATGACGTCGCGAGTCTTTATGATTAAAATTGTTGACGGTTCTCATCGTCCCTCCCTCTTCTGTCACTGGTTCTTTTTCAAATGAGGCAGCTTTAGAAACCAGAACCTGATGTGTGTTTGGACTCTTTCTGTCCTGTTACACAACAGAAGACTAGTGTATTTTTTATTTATTTTTTAGTCTTTTTAGAATTGTCATGTCGTTAATGACTGAGAATCTCCACCAACATATAATACTCAACATATAATACTCAACATATAATACTCAACATATAATACTCAACATATAATACTAACATTGGTTTGACAAACATGTTGGATTGTTCACTGTCATGATGGGATCGATACTTGAGTTTGTCTTTACTCTCTGAATGTTACTTCCTTCCCAGAAGAACTTTTCTGCTCCTCAGTAGACAGGAAGTAGCAAGTTCAAACAATCATGTCAGATAATAAGTTATCTGGTTCTGATTGCACAACTTCAAAACAGATCCACACATGCCAACATGTGTAGCCTCCATTTTTCCTTGTGGAATCGCAGCGTGCTGCGTGTAACGTCACAGCTTCTTCTGCGGGTCGCTCCAGAACCGTGGACTGTCCACCCTGGAGTCTGATGGAGGTCACGTTTAATTTAGAATAACAACCAGAGAAACGTCAGATCTGAGCGTTAAGACCTGCAGTGTGAACGTGCAGAGATCCAGATTAGCGGACTGTTTGGGTTACATGATGCCAGAATTAGGAATTTTTAAATAATTATAAAATTCTCTCCTGTGTCATGCTGTCAGTTTGAGTCTTTTGATCATTAAGTAAGAAACAAACACAATTACCATAACATTTCTGTTTAACATTGAACCTGTTTTTTTTTTTTTTTCATTTTGTCCTTTCAGACCTCCAGCAGGAACCGGTCCACAAGGCAGAACTGATCCTCACAGACCAGCAGCTCTGCAACCAGGAGAGGAACTCCAGCCTGGACCTGAAGGAACCAGAACCAGAATCTACAAAAATCAAAGAAGAAGAGCAGGAGCTCTGCACCAATCAGGAGGAAGATCAGCTCCAGCTGAAGCAGGAGACTGATCCATTTATGGTGACTGCTTTGTTTATAGAACCTGACCACAGTGAACCAGAACCAGACGGGGAGCATCTCATCTCTCAGAGTTCTGCTGGACCTGAGGACCAGGATTCAGAGTCACATGACAACTCTCAGTGGTCACCAAAGACTGATCATACAGACGGTCGTCATGGTAACAAAGCAGACCAACCAGCAACCTCTGAGAAGTTGTTTTCTTGTAAAATCTGTGGAGAATCTTTTATAGATCATTTATTCCTGATACGTCACATCAAGGTCCACTCAGTTAGGAGCCAGAACTCTGACAGACTGCAGTACTTTTGTCCCCTCTGTGGTAAAAACTTCTCTTCTTTCAGTCTGTTAGTCGTCCACACGAGGAGACACAAGGGTGAGAAGCCTTTTTGTTGCAAATATTGTGGGAAACAATTTTCGTCCAAATGTGACTGTAAAAGACACATGATGATCCACACGGGAGAAAAGCCGTTCATTTGTCAAACATGTGGCCGAGGTTTTAATCGAACTTCACATCTAACTCGTCACATGAAGGTTCACACACTGAGCTGATCTTCTGCCGTGTGTGGAGAAAAGCTTCACTGAATGTTCACTTGATATGAAAAGTTAGAAACGTTTTAAATCCCGTCTGTGTTTAAATTGTTCTACTGTTGAAAAGCACGAGGAGGGAAACGTGTCCGGAGACGGAGGAGCCCAGTTCTCCTAAAACAAAAGCCTCTACTGGATGTAGGGTCAAACATCATGAAATAAAACAGAACAAAGTTTAGACTCATTAAAGAGACGTCCGGTACGCAGACAGAACTACAGGACTTCATTTAGAGACGGATGTCCTCTTATATCCATTACAAACCGGATTCCAAAAAAGTTGGGACACTAAACAAATTGTGAATAAAAACTGAATGCAATGATGTGGAGGTGCCAACATCTAATATTTTATTTGTAATAGAACATAGATGACAGATCAAAAGTTTAATCTGAGAAAATGTAACATTTTAAGGGAAAAATATGTTGATTCAAAATTTCATGGTGTCAACAAATCCCAAAAAAGTTGGGACAAGTCCATTTTTACCACTGTGTGGCATCCCCCCTTCTTCTTACAACACTCAACAGACGTCTGGGGACAGAGGAGACCAGTTTCTCAAGTTTAGAAATAGGAATGTTCTCCCATTCATGTCTAATACAGGCCTCTAACTGTTCAATCGTCTTGGGCCTTCTTTGTTGCACCTTCCTCTTTATGATGCACCAAATGTTCTCTATAGGTGAAACATCTGGACTGCAGGCTGGACATTTCAGTACCGGATCCTTCTCCTACGTAGCCATGATGTTGTGATTGCTGCAGAATGTGGTCTGGCATTATCTTGTTGAAAAATGCAGGGTCTTCCCTGAAAGAGATGACGTCTAGATGGAGCATATGTTGTTCTAGAACCTGAACATAGTTCTCTGCATTAATGGTGCCTTTCCAGACATGCAAGCTGCCCATGCCACAAGCGCTCATGCAACCCCATACCATCAGTGATGCAGGCTTCTGAACGGAGCGTTGATAACAACTTGGGCTATCCTTGTCCTCTCTGGTCCGGATGACATGGCGTCCCAGTGTTCCATAAAGAACTTCAAATCGTGACTCATCTGACACAGAACAGTCTTCCATTTTGCCACACTCCATTTTAAATGACCCCTGGCCCAGTGCAAACGTCTGAGCTTGTGGAGCTTGCTTAGAAATGGCTTCCTCTTTGCACTGTAGAGTTTCAGCTGCAACGGTGGATTGTGTTCACTGACAATGCTTTCTGGAAGTATTCCTGAGCCCATTCTGTTATTTCCTTGACAGTGGCATTCCTGTTTGAGGTGCAGTGACGTTTAAGGGCCCGGAGATCACGAGCATCCAGTAGAGTTTTACGGCCTTGACCCTTACGCACAGCGATTGTTCCAGATTCTCTGAATCTTTTGATGATGTTATGCACGGTTGATGATGATAACTTAAAAGTCTTTGCTATTTTACGCTGGGTAACACCATTCTGGTATTGCTGCACTATCTTTCTGTGCAACAATGGTGGAATTGGTGATCCTCAAAGTCAACTTTATTGTCAGAACTGCAATATGTACAGGACATACACAGGATTGAAATTGCGTTTCTCTCAGTCTCTCGGTGCAACAGTAACCATTTAAACACTAAAACACTGAAACATTTAATAAACATAAGCATAAAATAGTAAAAATGTAACACTGTCCTGAGTTTTTGCATAGTAGTATAAAAGTATGAAAATTTACACCAACACTAAAACTAAAACACTAAACATTTAATGAACATAAGCATAAAATGAAATAATAAAAGTGTAATACTGTCCTGAGTTTTTGCATAGTAGTATAAAAATATAAAAAGTATATCTATAAAATAAACTGAAGGTTCTAGCATTGACATTTGCAAAGAGTGGCAAAGCAGCATATGAGTTAATGTACACAGTATATGTATGAGGTAGTTGATGTTGGTATAGAGGCAAAGTGGCATATGCAGTAAGGCACATTGGGCATCCTTAAATAAGGCTAGTCAGAGAATACTGTATATGTATCAGCAGTAGTGTAGATATAAAAGTAGTGTAAATGTAAACAGTAGTAATAAATGTAAACAGTATTAATAAATGTAAACATAATGTAAACAGTGAATGTAAACAGTAGTATGACTATAGGCAGTGATGTAATACAAACATTAGTGCAAATATGAGAAGTAGTGCAAACTGAATGAGCACATGACCGAGAGTTTAGTGAATAACCCGTTTGATGACACAGAGTCCAGTGTTAAAATCTTTGTGTTGTGTGGTAATGTGTGAGAAAGTTTTTTGTGTTAAGGCAGTTCAAATGGGAGGGGAGGCAGAGCAGGCAGAGTGTTTAGCATTCTGACTGCCTGATGAACAGAGCTGTCTCTCAGTCTGCTGGTTCGAGCCTGGAGACTCCTCAGTCTCCTCCCTGATGGCAGCAGTCTGAAGCAGCTGTGTAGTGGGTGTGTGGGATCACCTGCCATGCAGTGGGCTTTCCGAGTGAGGCGTTTGCTGTGTAAGTCCTGCAGTGAGGGCAAGGAGGTGCCGACGATCTTCTCAGCTGCTCTCACAATGCGCTGGAGGCTCTTGCGGCAGGATGCAGTACATGCACCAAACCACACAGTGATGCAGCTGGTCAGGACACTTTCTATGGCACCTCTGTAGAAGGTGCTCATGATGGGGGTTGAAGCTCCAGCCCTTTTCAGCTTGCGGAGAAAGTAGAGGCGCTGGTGAGCCTTCTTTGCCAGTGCTGCAGTGTTCCTGCTCCAGGACAGGTCCTTTGAGACGTGCACTCCCAGGAACTTGGTGCTGTCCACTCTCTCCACTGCGGTGCTGTTGATGGTCAGAGGGGCATGTTGTGCATCCCTCTTCCTGAAGTCCACGACAATCTCCTTTGTCTTCTCCACGTTGAGAGTGAGATTGTTGTGTCCGCACCACAAGGCCAAGCGGCTCACCTCGTTCCTGTAGTCCGTCTCCTCTTACCATCTTGGCTTCTGAGAGACACTGACACTCTGAGAAGCTCTTTTTATACCCAATCATGTTGTCAATTGACCTAATTAGTGTTAATTGGTCTTCCAGCTGTTCGTTATATGCTCAATTTCCTTTTTCCAGCCACTTATTGCTACTTGTCCCAACTTTTTTGGGATTTGTTGACACTGTGAAATTTTGAATCAACATATTTTTCCTTTAAAATGTTACATTTACTCAGATTAAACTTTTGATCTGTCATCTATGTTCTATTACGAATAAAATATTGACATTTGCCATCTCCACATCATTGCATTCAGTTTTTATTCACAATTTGTTTAGTGTCCCAACTTTTTTGGAATCCGGTTTGTAGAACATCCATCCATCCATCCATTTTCTTCCGCTTATCCGGGGTCGGGTCGCGGGGGTAGCAGCCTAAGTAGGGAGGCCCAGACTTCCCTCTCCCCAGCCACTTGGAGCAGCTCCTCTGGGGGAATCCCAAGGCGTTCCCAGGCCAGCCGAGAAACATAGTCCCTCCAGCGTGTCCTGGGTCTTCCTCTGGGTCTCCTCCCGGTGGGACATGCCCGGAACACCTCACCAGGGAGGCGTCCAGGAGGCATCCTAACCAGATGCCCGAGCCACCTCAACTGGCTCCTCTCGATGTGGCAAGTAGTTGGCAACGTTTCGACTTTTATTTTGGTGTGTGCATAAAACCGGTCCCCAAACATTTTGTTGCAAAGTCTAAATCCAAGATGGCCTGACCACCACTATCAATTAAGGAAACTGTGGTTTCTGGTTTTATATTGAGTAAAAGTATTATCTTAAAAGATTGGGGGGGGGGGGTGTGAAATGTAATCTATGGCGGTCTCAGCCACCACTGGCCACCCTGTTTCTCTGCCATTGAGACAGGTGTTGGATGAAACTGCTGCACTCGACAGGATACTACAGTATATATTTTAAACTTGTCGGGGAATTTTAGCTCAAAGATTATGGATGTTTTTATTGATTATGACTAAGAACATTCTTCCCCTCTGTCGTGCGAACAAGAAGCCCATAACACTATCTGCCCATGAACCATAGGTTTGTGTGAACGAAGAGTGCAGCTGACTTTCCATCAGAACGTACCCAAGGGCTCAGCTACAAATATCTGGACTGATGACAACATAGTTGATGTTCCATCTTACAGATGTTTGTACCAAAGTTGTTTTATTATAATATTGTTATAATGTTGTATTATTATTGTAATAATTGACATTGCTTTCATTCTCTTTGAAATAAAATAACTTGCAGTGTTTGTTGGCTGGTTGATTAATTTATTCACTTGTTTATAATCACAACTCAGTCACTGAAGTGGAATTTGTCCATTACAGGGAACTCTATTTATGTGAGGAGCAGACTGCTTTGAGTTTAACTCCATCACAGAACTCTCATCTTGAACACGCATGAAGGCGACAGTGGAAAGAAAAACTCCCTCATGATGAAGAAACCTTTAGCAGAACCAGGCTCAGGACAAGCGTCATCTGCTTCGACCGGATGGGTTTGGTAGGAACAGATACACAATGGCAGGTCAAGAATCACATGTTAAGATAGAAATAGTATCAAATGAAAACTTCATTTTTAACAATTCATTTAATGAAATGAGGTCAAAAGTCAAAGTTTCTTTATTTGTCATTCAAACCACATGTGGTGGAACAAATTGTGTACACAGGGTCCCAGTTACATCCAACAAAAGTAAAAATTGATAAGAAAAACAGTAATAAGATCTGAGATATGAACTAAGAATACACTAAGCACTAGTAGTACAAAAACAATACGCTGAACGGCACATGTCAGAATCAGAAAAAGCTTTATTATCATTGCACCAAGATACAGTGAGATTATGTTCGTACAGTCCAAAAGATGGGCAGAGTGCACGTTGCTGCTGCTCCTGAGAGCGCAGCCCCTTAACCTTTGTCAGAATACTTTTAGATAGAAAAGGGGAAAAAGCCATGAGTATCGATAGTGTCATTACAAAAAAGATCTCTTCACATCTTGTCCTATCACAACATGGTTTAAGACGTCAAAAAACTCTACCAGCAGCACATTTATTAACACTTTACATGTATTTGATGACAAGATGGTGATTTGTTCATGAAGCACTTCCAGATAAACCATAGTCCTGATAAGATGCTGTTGTCGGTCAGTACAG